>AWOL01S0033582.1:4893-24948 GCA_000715115.1 Nicotiana otophora
TGACTTGAGGCAGCATTATTGGTGGCGACGAATGAAAAAGGACATAGTTGAGTATGTAGCTAGGTGTCTAAATTGCCAGCAAGTTAAATATGAGCACCAGAGGCCAGGTGGCCTACTTCAGCAGATGACTATACCAGAGTGGAAATGGGAACGAATTGCTATGGACTTTGTAGTTGGGTTACCGCGAACCTTCAGGAAGTTTGATGCAGTTTGGGTGATTATTGACAGGTTGACCAAGTCGACACATTTTATTCCTGTTGTGACTACATATACTTCAGAGAGGTTGGCCTATATTCAGGAGATAGTTCGGTTGCACGATGTGCTAATTTCTATTGTATCAGATTGAGGCCCTCAGTTTACGTCACATTTCTGGAGAGCAGTACAGAGTGAGTTGGGGACCCGTGTAGAGCTCAGCATAATCTTTCATCTGCAGACCGACAGAAAGTCAGAGCGGACAGTTCAGATTTTGGTGGATATGCCCAGGGAATGTGTGATTGACTTTGGAGGTTAGTGGGATCATTTCCTGCCTTTGACCGAGTTTGCTTATAATAACAATTACCAATCCAGCATCGATATGGCTCCATTTGAGGCTTTATATGGTCGTCGATATCGTTCACCTATCGGATGGTTTGAGCCTGGTGAGGCTAAGTTATATGGTACTGATTTGGTAAAGGATGCCTTGGAAAAGGTAAAGTTGATTCAGGAGTGACTTCGTACAGCACAGTCAAGACATAAGAGTTACGCGGATCAGAAAGCGCGTGATTTATCATTTATGGTAGGTGAAACATTTATCTTGAAGGTTTCGTCGATGAAGGGAATTATGAGATTTGGGAAGAAGGGCAAGTTGAGCCTAAGGTTTATAGGCCCATTTGAGGTGTTGAGACGAGTGGGGGAGGTTGCTTATGAGCTTGCATTACCTCCCAGTCTATCGAGAGTTCATCCGGTTTTCCATGTATCTATGCTACGGAAGTATCATGCTGACCTATCACATGTGTTGGACTTCAGCACAGTTCATCTAGATAAGAGTTTGGGTTATGAAGAAGAGCCATATGCCATTGTTGATAAACAAGTTTGCCAGTTGAGGTCCAAGAGGATTTCTGTAGTAAAGGTCCAGTGGAGGGGCCAACGAGTCGAGGAAGCGACTTGGGAGGCCGAGGAGGACATGCGGAGAAAATATTCACACTTATTTAGCACTCCGGGTATTATTCTAAACCCGTTCGAGGACGAACATTTGTTTAAGAGGTGGAGAATGTAATGACCCAACCGGCCATTTTGACTTTTAGAACCCCGTTCCCTAAAATAAAACTTTTCGTATGTGCTTTTAATGATTTATGAATTGCGTGGATGGTTGGTTCGGGATTTGGAAGTGTTTGGGTTGAAATTGGGACAATTGGTTATTTAAGATGGCTTTAAAAGGCCAAGTTTGACTTCGGTCAACATTTTGAGAAAATGACCTCGGAATAGAATTTTTTCGATTCCAAGAGCTCCTTTTTGACTTCGGGTATGAGGGTTGGCGTGAAGTCGGCCGCGAAGTCCGCTAAAATTTGAGACTTGGTGGTCGTACGGGGTTGATATTCGATATCGTACCCACTGATTCGACGACCCATTTGGCCAATCGGCCCGATAGTTTGGGCTTGAAAGTATGGGTAAATACGCATATGGGGTGACATTGAAAGTATGGTCTTAACTTTCTAGAGGCACTTATCAGTGCAAGTGCCAATTTCTCCAAATGTGGGTATCTAGTTTCTGCTTCTCCTAAGGTTCGACTTACATAATAAACGGGAAATTGCGTACCTTCCTCTTCTCGAATTAGGACACCACTTATCACGATTTCCGATACTACCAAGTACAAGTAAAGTTCCTCATCTGCTTTTGGAGTGTGAAGCAGTGGTGGGCTCGATAGGTATCGCTTTAATTCCTCCAACGCCCGTTGGCATTCCGGGGTCCAGGCGAAATCGTTCTTCTTTTTTAGCATAGAGAAAACTTGTGGCTTCAATCCGACGATCTCGAAATGAATCGGCCTAAGGAGGCTATCCGTCCAGTTAGCCTCTGCACGACTTTTACACTATCCACGACGGTGATGTCTTCGATGGCCTTGATTTTATCGGGGTTGATCTCGATTCCCCGATTCGATACCATGAAGCCAAGGAACTTGCCCGAACCGACCCCGAAAGCAGATTTCTCGGGGTTGAGCTTCATGTTGTATTTCCTTAAAATCTAGAACATTTTCTGCAAATGAGCCAAATGGTCCTCTGCGCGCAGGGGCTTAACTAGCATGTCATCAATATAAACTTCCATTGATTTACCTATTTGTTGTTCGAATATTTTGTTTACTAGACATTGGTAAGTAGCTCCTGCATTTTTTATCTCGAAGGGTATTACATTATAACAATATGTTCCATACTTGATGATAAATGAAGTCTTTTCTCAGTCCTCCGGGTTCATTTGGATTTGATTGTACCCGAAAAAGGCATCGATAAAAGTAAGAATCTCGTAGCCGGCCGTGGCATCGATCATGCTATCGATGTTAGGCAGTGGAAAAGAATCTTTGGGACATGCCTTGTAATGACCCAACCGGTCATTTTGACTTTTAGAACCCCGTTCCCTAAAATAAAACTTTCCGTATGTGCTTTTAATTATTTATGACTTGTGGGGATGGTTGGTTCGGGATTTGAAAGTGTTTGGGTTGAAATCGAGACATTTGGTTATTTAAGATGGCTTTAAAAGACCAAGTTTGACTTCGGTCAACATTTTGAGAAAATGACCCGGAATAGAATTTTTACGATTCCAACAGCTCCGTATGGTAATTTTGGACTTAGGAGCGTGTTCGGAATTTTATTTGGAAGTCCGTAGCTAAATTAGGCTTGAAATCGCTAAAATAAGAATTTAAGGTCGGAAGTTTGACCGGGGAGTTGACTTTTTGATATCGGGGTCAGAATCTAGTTCCGAAAATTTTTATAGCTCTGTTATGTCATTTATGACTTGTGCGCAAAATTTGGTGTCATTCCGAGTTGATTTGATAAGAATCGGACGAGCAGAAGTCTTTTTAGAAGTTTTTGAATTCATAAGTCAATCCATGCGTTTTGGCATCCGATTCTTGATTTTTGATGTTATTTCCGGATTTTGATCGCTCAAGCGAGTTTGTATGAGGTTATTAGACTTGTGTGGATAGTTGGTGTGGAGCCCCTAGGGCTCGGGTGAGTTTCGGACGTTCGGAAGGAATAAAAATACATTATTTTTCTGGTGTTTCTTGGCAGCAGTTGCAGGTCTCGCAAATGCGAACCTCGCATTTGTGAGAAGGGCTTCGCAATTGCGAAGAAGACCGACCTAGGCAGTGTTCGCATTTGCGACACATTAGATGCATTTGCGATCCCAGCAGAGTTCGCATTTGCGACTCTTTGGTCGCATTTGCGACCCCAGCAGCTGAAGGCCAAGCTTCGCATTTGCGAGAGTTGTGTCGCATTTGCGACCCTCGCATTTGCGAACCTGGTGTCGCAAATGCGACATCAGAGGCCTGTGCCCGGCTCATTTAATGCGCGACTTAGGCCATTTATCTCACTTTTCTTTCATCTCTTGGGCGATTCATGGAGCTTTTGGAAGAGGGTTTTCACCTAGCACTTTGAGGTAAGTTAATTCTACACCCTTTGAGTTAAATATATAGATTATGGGTAGATTATAACTAGTAAATCTTAGAAATCAAGGGTTTAGATGAAAAACCTAGATTTTTATAAAAGTGAGATTTTAACCACGAAAATAGATATGGAATTGGATAAAAATTATATATTTGAGTTCTTGAGATTATGGGTAACGTTTCCATCCGAAACTTTTCGGAATCCGGGCACGTGGGCCCGGAGTGAATTTTAGAAATTTTACCATTTTGGATAGGGTAATTTATTTAATGGATGAATTTTGAATTATTGAACATATATTAATTATTTTATATAACTTTTGGATAGTTTCGGCATCGAATCGAGAATTTTACGCGACGCGATAATCGGAAAGTGAACTTTGAGACGAGGTAAGTCTCTTGTCTAATCTTGTGAGGGGAAAATTACCTCATAGAGATTAAATTGAATAATTGTTGCTAATTGCGGGGGCTACGTACGTACGAGGTGACGAGAGTCCGTATGTAGCTACTATTAATACTATAGTCCGGGTAGTTTAGGACTCAAAGCATGAATTACTTGTGTACATTGTATTCTTTGTTTAATTAATATTAATTGATATATATGAATATATTGTGAATTGTTAGGTAAAGATATTAAAGGATGGAAATCTTATATATGATTGATTTTCTGTTTAAATTAATTAATTGTTAAAAGAAATTGTTCTTCCTCTCGAATTTATCTTATAATAAATATACTCTCCTTCCGGAGGCACATAAGAAAATATCCTCCTTTCTTGTGGAGCGGGCCGAACGTCTCGGCAGGATAGATGTATCTATGGATCGTGCCGCACGTCCCTCGGCAGTGTATACGACACTCTGGATCGGGCCGTATGTCCTCAGCAGAAATCGTGCTTAATAATAATAATTACACGATACTTTAATAGTTATTTCAGCTGTGAAGCTAATTGATAAATTTGAGAATCCTTGAAATTTAATGAATTATTATGCCTGCTTGTTAAGGAATTAAATTGTTATTCCTGTAAATGAGCTTTAATTGATAAATTGGAAATTATTTGAATTAAATTAATATATTGAGAATTGTTGCACTTGAAGGAATTTGATTATTTCCGTTGGTTAAATAAATTATTGTAAATTCTGTAAATCATACTGATTTAAATATTCTAGTTGTATTTCAATTATTATTATTGACCCATAGTGAGTGTCAAAGTCGGTCATCTCGTCTCTACCACTTCGAGATTAGGCTTGATACTTACTGGGTATACGTTGTTTACGTACTCAGGCTACACTTGCTGCACTTTTTGTGCAGGACCTGAGGCAAGTACTAGTGGGGGACCTATCGTCTTACACCCACGGTATCCAGGGGTATAGTGGTAAGCTACCTTTCTGAGCCGTTCTGCAGCTACTAGTGTCTCTCCTTGTATTTTTCATTCTGTCTATTTTATTTCAGACAGTATTTGAGGTTTTGTATAATCTACTAGATGCTAATACACTTGTGACACCAGGTCTTGGCACACACATTGGCAGAATTTGGGTTTTATTATTTTTTTTGGTTTTAAATTTTGTCAATATATGCTTAATTTATTAACTTGTCTTGCCTAGCTGTAGTGTTGGGCGCTATCACGATCTATAGGTGAAATTGGATCGTGACACGGCTTGTTTAAATCCTTATAATCTACACACATTCTAAGTTTTTTCCCTTTTTTAGGGACTACAACTATATTGGCTAACCATTCGGAATATTTCACCTCCCGAATGGACCCTATTTTGAGAAATTTAGTTACCTCGTCCTTTATAAATGCGTGTTTTACCTCGGACTGGGGTCTTCTCTTTTGCTTCATCGATTTGAACCTAGGGTCCAAGCTTAGCCGATGCGTCGTTATCTCCGGTGGGATCCATGTCATGTCTAAATGGGACCAAGCAAAACAATCTATGTTATCAATAAGAAATTGAATAAGCTTTTTCCTGAGTTCGGGGGTTAATCCCGTTCCCAGGTATACCTTTCGTTCGGGCAGATATTCGATTAGGATGACTTGCTCCAACTCTTCAACCGTTGATTGGGTAGCGTCGAAATCATCGGGGACCACGAAGGATCGAGGGATCCCTTGCTCATCATCTTCGTCAATCTTCTGATTTTCTAGTTGGGGCGAAGCTGACGTCTGTGATTGTTATTTGGCATCATGTTCCCCCTTCGAGTCCGACTTCTTTGTTGATGAAGGCGAGGATATTGGAATTGCTTCTTAGACGGCAAATATTTCTCTTGCGGTCGGTTGTTCCCCGTACATTATTTTGACTCCCTCCGATGTTGGCAATTTAAGAACCTGGTGGAGGGTCGAAGGTACAGCTCTCATATTGTGGATCTATGGCCTTCCAAAAAGGGCGTTGTACCTCATATCACATTCGATTACGTGGAACTTTGTTTCTTGGATGGCCCTGACCACATTTATCGGCAAACTTATTTCGCCTTTGGTAGTTTCACATTCCATATTGAATCCGTTTAGAACCAGGGTTGCGGGTACGACATGGTCCTGTAGACCGAGCTGTTCTACGACCTTCGATCTGATAATATTGGCCGAGCTACCTGGATCAATTAACACGCGCTTAACTTTAGTTTTATTCATAAGTACGGATATTACCAATGCATCGTTGTGAGGTTGCATGACTCCTTCTGCATCTTCATCATTAAAGGACATGGTTCCTATGGGTGCGTAATCCTGAGTTCAAGGTCGCTTCTCTCTCATAACCGATGTCCTAGTGCGTTTAAGCACCAGCCCTTGAGGGGTATCGAAGCCACCGATGATCATGTGGATGATGTGCTGTGGTTCTTCCTGTTCATTTTGCCAACCGAAATCCCTATTTTTGAAATGGTTTTTGGCCATGTCGCTTAAACATTCTCGAAGGTGCCCTTTATTGAATAACCGGGCTACCTTCTCTCTTAGTTGCCTGCAATCTTCGTTCTGTGGCCATGGGTGCCATGATATTCGCACATTTGTTTGGGGTTCCTCTGGGAAGGATCGGTCTGCATGGGTCGAGGCCATTTAGTGTCTTTGATGCGTCTGATAGACGATACGATGGCGGATGCATCGATGCTGAAGTTATACTCTGATAACTGTGGTGCTTCCTTAGGTCTGGTATGCTTATCGAACCCATTTTTGTTCATCAGCCCCCGAGACCCTTGACCTCGATCATTTCTTTTATTGCCTTGTCTGGGGTTAAATCTCGATTCATTCCCCCTATGGTCTCCACTGTAAGGTCGGTATCGGTCCCTGATCGACCCTTGTTCTCGATTGATGTCCCTTCTAAAAGCAGGTCCAGAACCCAACTGATCGTCTTCGACTCTAATTTCCGATTGATACCGATTATGCACGTCAACCCAAGTAATAGCTGGGTACTCGATCAGGTTATGCTTCAACCGCTATGAAGCCATCGAACTTCATTCGTTCAAACCTTGAGTGAAAGCCTGAACAGCCCAATCGTCTATGACTGGTGGTAGATCCATTCGTTCCATTTGGAAACGAGATACGAACTCCCTTAGCATCTCGTTATCCTTTTGTCTTACCTTGAACCGGTCCGACTTCCTGGTCTCAACCTTTATGGCCCCAGCGTGTGCTTTTACGAAAGAATCTGCAAGCACAGCAAAAGAATCGATAGAATTAGATGGTAAATTATGATACCATATCATTGCTCCCTTTGACAGGGTTTCACCAAATTTTTTCAATAATACGGATTCGATTTCATCATCCTCTAGATCGTTCCCTTTAATGGCACATGTGTAAGAGGTGACATGTTCGTTGGGGTCGGTAGTTCCATTATATTTAGGAATCTCGGGCATGCGGAACTTCTTTGGAATCGATTTAGGAGTTGCGCTTGGGGGAAAAGGCTTTTGTGCGAATTTTTTGGAATCTAAGACCTTCAATATCGGTGGTGCCCCCGAGATCTGATCAACCCTGGATTTATATGTTTCCACCTTTTTGTCGTTTTCCTCGATCCTCCTTTCTCCTGATTCTAGTCGTTTGGTCAGTTCTTCGAACATCTTAGCAATTTCGGGATTAGTCCCCGATTCTTGCTCATTTGACCTTACTATAGGTGGTTCTGTTCTGTGGGTGACTTCTCGGGGTGGACTGGGCTTCGGCCTGCTCGGTATCTGGCTTTGACTCTGCAACTGAGCTATTGCTGCCTGTTGAGCTTGCAACATTTCGAAAATCATACGCAAGTTGATTCTGTTTTCCTCAACGTTATGGGTATCTCGAGCTGCAGATCGAGTACCACCATGAATGTTATTTTCAGGTTCAGAACGTAGGTTTGCCTCAATGACCACATGAAAATTAACGTCTAATGGCACTTCGACTTGGGCTCCGACGGCGTCGACAAGCGGCCTTTCGGCCCTGGGCGTCAAGTTGTTGTTCTCACCTTGAAGGCCAGCTTTGTTGTCGATAGTATGGCTATCTAATTGAGAGCTCGTCGTTGCTAATCCGAAATCAAAGACACTTCCGAAAACAAGCGTAAAATAGTGTGTTTTTCAGATTCGTATCAAATAACCACTGTTATCCTTAGCCCCACGGTGGGCGCCAAACTGTTTACCCGAAAAACGGATAGAGTTGAATTTATACATAGTTCTAAAGGTACGTGGTATAATTTGACACAAATCGTAAGAGTAAGTGGAAATATCAAATATTGACTATAAAGAAAATATACAAACCGAGTTGAAAGGAAGATGATTTATGAACAAGCAAAATAAAATTATGTGTGAAGTTCAAAAGGATAATCTCTTAATATGGGAATGTATCAACAATATTTGAGTTATAGTGTATTAATGACCTGATCCCCCTTGCAGGAATAATTCCTCTTATAGTGGAGGGATCCTACTTTGGAAATAAAAAATACATAGTAGGGAGCCCATGATAAATCAGCTTTTTCCTAATTTCCGACGAGATTCCCTTTCTTAGTGCGGCTGTAACGACTCTTGTCTCTTGGCTTGATCTTGATCGGACTTGGTATCGGTCGGTTTCCAGGTTTAGAGCTCGATATTAACTCGGGGCTCGGTATTGACTCAGGCTCGGTATTGGTTGGCCTCTGGCTTTTAAGCTCGATTTCATCGCTTCTTATCATAGTTCGATTTGGATTCGAGCTTGATAATGACTTCGAGCTCGGTATTTGATCTGTCCCTGAAACTCGAAGCTCATTTGTGCCTTCTTCGGATCTCGTCTCGATATTGTGAAGACTTTCTTCGGTCCATTATGTTCTTATATCGACCAGTCGACGGAGGCCGAAATCAGTTTCGACCGTATACAATAATATTTCAATTAATAACGTGTGAAGGAAGCTCGAGAGACACCAGTTAAGAAAGAACTACTCCCTCCGTCTCGTATTATATGTCATGATTCTTTTGTACACGCCCTTAAGAAAAATTAATTAGGATGAGATTTTGATTACTTTACCCTTATTCATGTCTTAATATTTAATCTTTCTTCATTAATATTTGAACAAACTTAGATGTATATAGTCTTCAAGGATAATTATTACTAAGGGTAAAAAAAGAAAAAAATAATCAATTTTGTCTTGAACTTCTAAAGTGACAAATAATTTGAGACAATTATTTTTAGCAACCACGACTGATAACATGAAACGGAGGGAGTATATTAATCAAGGAAGGGTTTCATTTTAGGATCAAAGGTCTGTTCAAATATTTCAAATATTTAAAACTTTCCATCTTTTTAAGCTTTAAAACTTCCTTCTGGTTATCAAATATTCTCGTGGGACAAGACAATGTGTCAAGGTTAAATGGTTAAGGCTGTTGAACATGCTCTTAAGGCTCGTTTGGTACGGGATAAGGGATAATTAATATCGGGATTAAATTTAAAATGAGTTTATCTCACGTTTGGTTGAGATAAAATCGTGATATAATTAATTTCGAGATTAGTTATCCCGCGATTTTAATATCTTGTTATCCACATGGAAGGGTGTAATAACTAATCCCGAAATTAGTTATCCCGCGATTTTAATATTTTTTTTATCCACGTAGGAAAGTGTGATAACTAATCCCGAAATAATTCCCAACCAAATGACCCCTTAGAGTTTTGGTGGATTTTTTCAGGATTTGTCATTCTTATTGCAAGGGAGCATTAATTGTTGAGGAAGAAGATGCTTATGGTCATGGCACAAAATATTTTATTCTTCTTGGTAGAGCATAAGGCGTCTGAGACAAAAAACAAAAATAAAATTATATCACTGCTAGTGATTTACATGTTTCATTAGCCTAGCTAGCGCATAGTGTTTTGCTTTTCTTATTTAAATATTATAGTTGTACTTTTAGTCAATTGTACTTACTTTATATAATTAAGAGTATCGCACGTATTGATCATACATATATATTTCCTTTTCTTTTTACTGGCAAGATATTTGTTATTTGTTAAAAAAATTTACAAAGATATAATTATTGGTGCTTTAATCTCCATCATAAGAAAAGATATATTTTATTAGCAAGCCTGGAAAGGTTTAAGTAAACCAATAGGGTTCTACAAGCAGACTACACGGTATTTAAGAATATGAGCATTTTTTGTACAAAGATGGAATTATACATTCTAATAAATAAAATTTAAAAAAAACGGTACATTAAAGTAGCTCTCTTTGTTGCTCTCAAAAGGTGGAGAATTTGAGTTGTTACATTCAGTAGTTAGAAAGACAAAATTCATCTTCATAATTACACATATGAGAAGTCATTTCTGATACTAAATAAATACAACATTGAATTTTCTATGATTTCACTCTTCAACTCAAATTTGGTCCATGGATTTTGCACTACGTTTACATACATAACTCAATTAATTAACTCCGTTTGTGGAAGCTCAAGATAAATTGGGGTTTGGGCTTCTTTGCTCTAACTTTGTTGCATCAAGGTAATCACTTAATATCAATTTACTTCACTGATTTGTACTACGAAGCTTCATCTCCGCTCCTGATTTGGTTGACATTTATGTTTTAGAGAAAAATATTGTTTGACGTTGCCCTATTTCAGATTTACATAGATGCTCAACCTTCTGAAATGAGAGACGAACAACAGAACAAGGAAAAAGGGAGGATGGTTGATCTGTGGTTACCGCCAATATACGCCTGGTATGATTACTATTCAGCTTGAGAATCTCTTCTCTGATGGGAAAAAATGAAGTGCAAATATATATTTTTCTGCAGTTCTTTCCCTTTCTCTCCTTTTTTATTTTCAAAATGTGATTATTAATAATAATCATTGAAATGGACTATGCACTCAAGTGTTTGATGATATGCCTGACTCATCTTTTTTTTTTTTAGTGAACTCGACAATTTTTATTTCTGACTAGCCGTTAGGGGATTTCTGCTTTCTGATACTCGAGAGTGTAATTAGCTACTCCTCATGCTTCTTTACTTGGAAATTTTTTTTATTAGTGAATTTGTGTTTCACTTGTGCAGGTACGTTGTACTCTACATTTACTTTGCATTACTCTAAATAGGTACAACTGTTATTTGTTTTTCATATTTCATGGATTTGTGTTTTTCATTGTGGGGATGCTTCATTTTTTTACAATTCTATTTATTAATGAGAAAAAACATACATATCTCACAGTAGAGTTTAAGATTGCTTTAGATGTAGGGGACAATTTTAAGATTTTCAAGTAGTCCAAATTGATGTAGATATAGTGGAGACAATTTCAAGATTTTCAGGTAATCCAAAGATACCTCAAATCCTTACAAATTGCCTATTCTTAAAGATTGGTATTTTAATATTTGAAAAAGCAATATCATTTGCATTGCCTTCCTCAGCTCTTCAGGTCTACAAGTCCCAAGCTTTGTTTTAGGGGAAAGGATCACTTAAACTACATATCCTGCTGGTTTATAGTGGAAGCATCTAAAATGTCAAGTGCTGTATCTTGTGCAGATTCCAGTAACATCACAAATCCATTTACTATGTCTTCAGTTGAAAAAAATCTTAATATGAAGTGCATAAAGCAAAACAGATGCCATTTCCTTTCCTTGTTTTTCCTTGCTAGGGCCGTAATAGATGATGTCCTTGTTCCACTGAATTTAGAAGAGTGTTCGCCAACAGGCTGCCACCAAATTGCAGCAGTGGATTGGAGACCGTCTGTACGGCTCGATCACTTCTATTTGCAAAGCATGCTGGAGAAAAGATCCTAAGGTGTTGGGGTGGTGGGACCGGCTGTGGAGGATGTTAAGGATAAGATACAAAAGCTCCTTGAGGATTTTGAAAGTAGTGGTGTTCTCAGTGAAGCTTGCCAGTGCATACGAGATCGGAATGCCATTCTTCAATCATGAGGTAGTGAAGAAAGCTTTGGTTATGGCAATCGAGAAGAAGAATGAGAGGATACTGGATTTGCTGCAAGTGTGCTTTAATGAGGGGCTTATCACCATCAACTAGATGACTAAAGGCTTTCGGAGGATCAAGGATGGGCTTTATGATCTGGCTCTTGACATTCCGAATGCAAAGGATAAAGTCACGTTTTATGTGGAGCATGCTAAAGAAAGAAGCTGGTTGTTACCGTCCTTTGGGTTATCTGATGATGCATCTTAAATGAGAAGATCATATACATTAGGTTGTTACATCTCTGTTTGTTGTTCGTTGATGCTTTCTCTAAGTAGCTGGTGCCGTTTTGTTGGGACTGGTGGATAGACACGGACTGTCCAGTCCTTCCTAATAACTCTTTCTTTTAAGTTTCTTGTATGATGGATATTTGTTGATGTAAAAATTAGCCCTCGCTTGTTCATCTAATGTAGTGGTAAACGCATACTGCATTACCCTTAATGTCTTTCATAAGGGTGTTAGTACAGATTATTAAAAATAATCCTGCATTTCCTGAAGTTTAATCATTTTTTGGTCAATTCTACATTATTTACTTGCTTAATGCCATTTGCCTGTTGATACTTGATACTTTTTATGGAGAAATAGAAGTAAAATTATATGAGCATTTACAGCTGCAAGCACATTTTAATTTTCCAGACATGGTAACTGGCTGTAATCGTTACTTGTGGTACTGGATATTGGTAGCTTTGTACATTCTTTTTATGTGCAGATGATGTACCATCTTACTATTTTGTATGATGTGTCGAAAAACCTACTGGTTATGATAGTCCAATTTCTTATCTATAAATGAAGCAGTATTCCAAGCAGAAGGCTTAATATGTTGGACCGCAACCTTCATCTATCTAGTATAATATATATTAGTATCCATTCATGCTTTTATTTGACAGCTACTAGCTCTCAACACAGGAAAAAAAATTAGAGGTGGAATTTATTCTAAAATACTGGATGAAGGCATTTTGTAGAGGCTACGTCCCATATATATATATATATATATATATATATATATATACACACACACTTTCTAATTACACAATTTCTAAGCCTTTAGGGAAAGAAGAAAGAAAATAAGCTTTTGTGTAATAACGTATAGAACCACGATTACCTGTATTGTTATTTATCTTTTGCATTATGTGCATTTTTATTTTTTTGAAATCGTATTACTATACCAATCACTTGGTAATACTTGTCAAAGTTTGATACTTTATTATACAATGATTAGATAATAATTCAAGTACAATTTAAATTATTTCTACATAGGGTCTACACTTTTTTATTTTAAAACATTTTTGCACCACCAAATTTAAAATTAATTACTATAAAATAATGATTAAAAAGTCACTTGAAAAATAAGTCGTGATGTATTTTTCTCATTGTTTTAATTGAATGATATATAGTTATATTCTTTTAGTATTTTCAGTTGTGTTAATGTATTACTTTTTCTTTTTATACTAATCAAAATTTGAATAATAAAACATATTAATTTTATTCCCAAATAGTTGATGAAAAGGTATTTTTTGGTTCTTTGAAATAATAATCGTGATTTTAATTATTAAGAATTTTTTCAAGAAAATTTGTATTTTGTTCTAGTTTAATGACATAATATTAAAAATAAATTAATCTCTCGATCCCTCTAAATACTAATCAAATTGACCTTAAATTGAAATATTACAGTTTGTTTTAGTTTCATTTGATATGATTGAGATACTATTTAGGGTATAATACAATTTTCATCACAATAGTTATTTGTTGAGATTTGTTTAAAATAATTAATTATATATTTATGTATTTTGAAATTTATATAATGTTGAATTATTATTGAATAGAGGAAGTACCCAACTAACTTCCATCATAGAGGGAGAAGTATGATCCTGCATGACAATACTTCTCATACTTCCTAATATATAATGATTTTTAAAAGAAAAAAAATTCACAAATTAATTGTTTTAAGTTTTACTTCAGATATTCTCAAATCACATTTTAGAGAGGGGATACTTATATACAATTTGAACAAATTTCAATATTCTATAACAAAAAAGGGGACTTGAAACTATATTTTATTCTTAAATATTTTTTTCCTAATTTTTTAAAGTATTCCAATTGAAATTGCAATTTAATGAGAACTTTGTATAAAATGATAGCAATTGATAATAATATGAGAACATCTGAATGTAAATCTACATAAATTATCATTAAAATATTTTTTAATAAAATTTTTTTTACCTGAAATAGTTAATAAATGAAATAATGTTTCTTAAGGAGATAATAGAATTGTCATATATAAATGTATGTTACCATAGTAATTTTAATCAAGTGAACATTTGAATTATAAAATTACCAAAAAGATAATTTTTCTAGTTAAAAGTACTTATTGAAAAAATAATAATAACAATCAAGTAATGCATTTAATGAAGATAGTGAAGGTTGAATGGAAAGTGGGTCCACCTGAAAAATTTAATAGCTTATGGCCACGATAGTTTTGGCTTTTCCTGTTATTAAAAACCCACAATCAAATTTTTGAGCCTAGTATACAAGCAAACAATGCACTACTATATTTGAAATGGCCATTATGCCCTTGGTCGACATCCTCTTCTCTTTGCTATATATATATATATATATATATATATATATAGGGTTATTGTGTACAGTAAAGAAATAACAATTTTGCAAATGGTCAAAATTTGTGTCATAAGTATGTCTAAAATAGAGAAGTCAAGAAGGATGGTCGGGGGTAATGCATTATATGTTTTTATCTCATATAGCACCGTGCATGTTTCTCTTTATTTTTTCTTTATTTTTAATATTATTTTCATTGCACAACTCATACTTTTTTGCTTCGTATTTGTTGAAACTTGTACGTCAAGATTGTATTTTTGTGTGTGTACGTATTTTCTTCTTTTATCTTTTTGTGTTATCGAACATGTATAGAAATTTTGTCGACTTTCGAGCCAACATACACATGGAGCATAGAATGAAAGAAATGTGTACATAAGATGATCTACGTACTAACGATATAACACATGATGGATTAATTTCATTACATCTGTTTTCGAGGATTTCTGTTGGGGATGGTTTCTTTGTTAGCTAAATAAGATTAAAATTTACCATTTTCAGGAACTTGAATTTTTTTCTTTAACTTTTAATTTATAACACAAAAATATTCTTTAACAATATTTATTTAATTTTAAAAAAATTATGTTCATTAATATAGAATACACGCGTAACGCGCGTGCCCAGATTCTAGTTTATTTTCAAAATAAGTAATCTAAATCCGATATAACTGCAAAAATTGGTCATATTGTCCTTTATTAAGGAAACTAGTTTTATCAATTTGAAATCGATTGGTTAAGAAACTTCAAGTATAAATATTTTAAATTTTTAGCGTGTAATGCTAATTAGGAACTGATTTTATAGTTATTTATAAAGAATACAATGTACCTTCGCTTGTAATTACTACTTACTAGTAAATAAGTCAATAAGAAGTGTAATTAAGGATTACAAAATTGTGCGCTTGTAATTATAACTATTAAGCGAATACTTTTTTTTTTTGGTCGAACTGAATTAATTTTTTATTCAACCAGGTATAATAATGTACATCAGCTAGTTCTTTTTGACTATCGAACTAGCGCTCCAAAAGACAACTATTTCTTACCTATTTATCTATCTATGAAGACAAACTAAGCCTTGTATCGTATTACATCAAGATAGGAAAACAATTTAAACTACTTAACAACTTGCTCCAATGGCGATTTTGTTGTCCTCTAATATGTAGTTGTAGTACAATCTCTCTGATTCTATGAGCTACTTCTCTTTAGTGGCTTTGAAGTCGTCTCACATTTTTTATACAATAGTGTTGTAGTTCTGCTCGAGGATCCACATTTGGAAACCATTTCCTTGCTTCGATTATTTTCCTAACAATCCAGTTAGACTGTTTCGGGACAGCTATTGAGGTCAAGGCATTGCTTTTTATGTAGAAACTATGTACCACTATTAAGCAAATACTACGAGTTAAGAACAAGGAGAAAAAAAGGAGCAACAAGTGGATTTTTTACTGTAGAGAACATAATCATCCATTTCTATATCGAGTTTCAACCCTTTACTTAGGCGGGCAAGCGATATGTATACTAGCACTTCGTTTGTAAAACGTAATTGTCCTTTCCTTTCCCTTCCTTTTCTAAACAAACAATGCCAAAAAAGAATTCTATCCTACAAGCTTTATTTTCTTTCCATTTACAATACCGAGATCACAACTTATATGCAACAAAAATTCCCAATGAAAGACATTAAAATCAGAGCAAAATAGAGTTTTGTGAGATCTATGGAGAAGATGAGACCAAAGAAGTTGATGATGAGCAAGGATGTAAAGAACCATCTGGCGTATTTCGACATAAGGGGCAAGTAGCATTGAGCTTAAGCCATTCATCTATGCATTCAGCATGATAATAATGGTTGCATTCTGGTATGGTTCTTAAGGTTTCTTTAGGCTGGTAATCTGATAGACATATCGGACATGTGCCATCGTTGGGGTTAGGAAGGCGCTTGCTTTCCCCGAGCACGATCTTGGGATAGGAATCAATGGTTGCCTTGTTAAGACCTGTCGTCGCGATTGCTAATTGTAGATTAATGCTGGTAGGGAGATCAGAGTTCAAATCACGGCGGAGGGCATAAACCTTGATCTTACCAAAAGCAAAACTTATTAATCCTAATAAGCATACAAAACCTGGTACTCCAACTCCAATTATAATGCCATATTTGGCACCCCTGGGTAATCCTGCACAAAGAATACTAACGATTGTTAAACCATGAGTTTTCCCAACGGTCGAAGGATCCAATATTCAAGTTATTACCTAAACGTTAATCCGAATTAGTTATTCACTGACTTCTACTTGTCTTTTTTTTATTGGCTTATTTATAAAATGGTATCAATATTTGAGACGACTCTCCCCGGCCAATCCTAAGTCGTCCACCGCCCCTAGCAGTAGGAACTGAATTTTATGGTAGCTTTGAGGGGTCAATGGGGTTTCCAGAAATAACATGTTATGTGCGGTGGCATATGGATGGCTAAGAATTTTAACTTTGTGAAATCAGAGCCTCATACATGACTCAATCTCGATCAATAAACAGCCAAAAGCAAGTTACGACTTTCATTAGGTAAGCTACAATTATTTGACCCCACAGCCAAAATTGTCAAATTGCTTAATATTTCCTTTCCTCAACTATAAAATAGTATAGATGATGTAACATGACAAGCACATGGACCATGCAACACTATTGATAGGGACACTGGACAAGTGACATACTAACACATATGTAAGTTCAACAACCCCAACAAGAATCAATTTAAAATTTTTGGAAAGAGCTTTTGTTAAAAAAAGGAAATCAAAATCAAAGCAAAATGATAAAGTATTTGCATATCTTCATAAATAATTGATTCCAACACTTCCTTTATTGAAACTCTCTGGTACCCTTTTCAACACTTTCTTATATCTTTTCAAAGTTTATTAAAATTCAATATTTAAAGTGGTTCAAAGAAAGAAAGAAATTGATCTTACATATAATGAATAACTTTTTTTATAACTATCTAATATTTGCTATTCACTGGCTATTAATTTAGATTTGTGTTGAGTAAGGTTCCTAGAGGGGAACTCCCTACTGAGAATTTCTCCATAACTTAAAATGACCAATAACCTACACACACTCACACACATTTGCATAACGTATAAACATTATTAAAAAAAAATATTTTTTTAAAGGGGTTAAAAGAAAGACAAAAACCGGACTTACATTAATGATCAATAACCCTTTTTTATAACTACTACTGTATTTGATATTCGATATTCACTCATTGATTAATTCAGATTCGTATCCGTTTCAATTTATTTGAACATATTTGACTGGGTACGAATTTTAAGAAAAAATAATATTTTTTAGAATTTGTGGTCCTAAAAAAGTCGAAAGGAGGTCCATAGTATTTGTGTGGTTATAAAAGTTTCTCATTAAGGGTAGAATCGGAAGTTTAAGCTAAAGTGTTTTCAAATTTAGAAAAGAGTCATTCTTTTTTGAACGGACCAAAAAGAAAATAGGTTCACATAAACTGGAACGGAGGGAGAGTGTGCCCTGTAATTTCTCCCTACCTTAAATGATGAATAAATACACACACACACACACATTTGCATAACGTACAAACATTCTAACACAGAGTACAATGCCCACATTGCACAAACTGATCCACCAAGAACATACTAATAGGAGTAACAGATGCAACAGAAAAATGACTGAAAAACATACCTTTAGAAGAGGGAGGATTAGAACAAGCAATATCAGATCCAGTATCACTTTTAAACCCACAAAGTTTCCCTTGATTTTCACAAATCCTACAACTGGGTTCACTCCAAGTTAGCAAAAGACCCTCCATTGGAGACCAAAAGTTATCTTCCAATCGCAAAGGAACTGAAACCTTTGACATTAACTTGCAACCTGGTGGCTTTCCTTGTGCATACATATTTGGTGGCATAGCTAAAATCGCCTGATTTCTGCTCGAAAATCCCAGGCAAGATAACGGAATCGCCACCTGATAATTTGGGTAATTTAGCCAATCATCCGAAGTACACCTAACAACATACGCGAATTCAGAATCTAAAGTCAATAGTTTGAACTAAACGCATTGATATTTATCTATATTTTTGTAATGAAAAGAAAAAGAAAATTCTCAAAATATGCAACTGAACCCGGTAATTATTACAAAATTTAAAGTAAATTCCAATATTTGTTTATTATATGAGCTTAATCAAAGCTTACAATCTAGTGATACCAGCAAAATTCTGTCACACGGGCTAGATGCACAATTAAAGTTACTGGATTCGACTTAACCTAGTTAGTAGCTTTGATTGTATGCGTTAAAAAATCTATTAAATATGTAGAATTATTAAATTCCGTACTCAATAACTCAAATGTTAACTCGTTTCAATAGGATTCTAAACCTATAAACTTTAAATCTTGGATCTGCATCTACTCTCGCGCACAAATACAATAGGTGTGGATCAATTCTCATTTATCCCCCTCTCCTTGCTATAGAAGAAACTTCTTTTTAAAAAAAAAAATATACGAGCTGAAAGTAATAAATTCAATTAAACAGTTGAGAAGTGCTAGATTTGTAATTACCTGACAATTGTGTAATTTCTTTGATGAGCAGCTCTGAAGGGAGAATTCGTAATATTGAAATCGATGAGTCTTTTCACAAGGCAGAAATCTGGATCATAAAGTATAATAGATTGTGCAGTGNGCTTGTAATTATAACTATTAAGCGAATACTTTTTTTTTTTGGTCGAACTGAATTAATTTTTTATTCAACCAGGTATAATAATGTACATCAGCTAGTTCTTTTTGACTATCGAACTAGCGCTCCAAAAGACAACTATTTCTTACCTATTTATCTATCTATGAAGACAAACTAAGCCTTGTATCGTATTACATCAAGATAGGAAAACAATTTAAACTACTTAACAACTTGCTCCAATGGCGATTTTGTTGTCCTCTAATATGTAGTTGTAGTACAATCTCTCTGATTCTATGAGCTACTTCTCTTTAGTGGCTTTGAAGTCGTCTCACATTTTTTATACAATAGTGTTGTAGTTCTGCTCGAGGATCCACATTTGGAAACCATTTCCTTGCTTCGATTATTTTCCTAACAATCCAGTTAGACTGTTTCGGGACAGCTATTGAGGTCAAGGCATTGCTTTTTATGTAGAAACTATGTACCACTATTAAGCAAATACTACGAGTTAAGAACAAGGAGAAAAAAAGGAGCAACAAGTGGATTTTTTACTGTAGAGAACATAATCATCCATTTCTATATCGAGTTTCAACCCTTTACTTAGGCGGGCAAGCGATATGTATACTAGCACTTCGTTTGTAAAACGTAATTGTCCTTTCCTTTCCCTTCCTTTTCTAAACAAACAATGCCAAAAAAGAATTCTATCCTACAAGCTTTATTTTCTTTCCATTTACAATACCGAGATCACAACTTATATGCAACAAAAATTCCCAATGAAAGACATTAAAATCAGAGCAAAATAGAGTTTTG
>AWOL01S0033591.1:0-50559 GCA_000715115.1 Nicotiana otophora
TTAACTTATATTTTGCAGAATTAATATTTATAAATACAGCAATATTGACCGGGAATAACATTATATATATATATATATGTTAACCAAAGCCTTTGCAGCCAAGAGGTGGATATTACCAAGGCCTTTGCAGCCAAGAGGTGGTGGAGGTTGAGATCACAAGACAATCTTTGGTCTAAGTTTATGCTAAGTAAATACTGTCAGAGGAGTCACCCTATGGCAAAAAAGAAGCAGCCTAAAGATTCTAGCAGTTGGAAAGAACTTATGGATATTAAGGATAAAGTTGACTCTCATATTTTGTGGAGAATACATGTAGAAGATTTATCTTTTGGTGGGATAACTAGAGCGGACTGGGCTACCTAGCCTCCTTACTTCAAACTCACAATCCTGGTACCCTTCTGGTAGATGATTGCACTGTCGATGGAAATTGGAACCTTGATTTCATTAGTCAACTAGTTCCAGTTACTATTTTACAACACATCAAGCATGTGAAGATTGAGAATAATCAGGAGAAGGATAAGGATATCTGGAAACCTTCTACTAGTAGTTTATTTTCAGTCTCCTCAGCCTTTGAACTACTCAGAAAAAGAAGGGAACAACAACAAATCTAGAAACAAACTTGGATCAAGCATATTCCTTTCAAGATAGCTTTCTCACTTTGGAAGATTTGGATGAAGAAGATCTCACTTGATGATATTATACTCAAGTTTGGGCTTACAATTATTTCTGAATGCTCATGTTGCAGACAACCTCACGCAGAAATAATTGAACATATTTTTCACACTAGTGAAAAGGCCAAACAAATATGGTCTTTGTTTTCCACAACTTTGAAATTTACATCAGACTCTCCTACTATACGAATGAGATTTTTCACTTGGAACAACTTCAATTCTACCAATTTTTATATTAGAGCTCTGAGTCACTTTGCTCCGGTTTATATTTATTGGAAAATCTGGAAAGTTAAATGTGAAGCTAGATTTGGAAGAGGATTTCCTCATGTGGAAAGAATTTGTGAGGAAATTCTTTTTCATCTTAAAATCCATTTAAAGAAGATTGGTGCTCCAGTTGACTTGAAATGAAATTGGCATACCTTATGTAATGCTTTAGACAACACCAGACCTATGTTAACTATTGTACCAGTTAGTTGGAAAAAACCTCTACTTAATTGGTTAAAAGTTAATACAGATGGTAGCAATAACTCAGCTAACCAAATTGCTGGTATTGGAGGTATTGTGAGGAATAGAAATGAAAATTTGATTATGGCTTTTGCTAAAACAAAACTCCATTTCTACACTAGCAATCAAGCTGAGGTGCAAGCAGCCTTATTTGCAATTAATTGGTGCAATCAACAAGCTCATAGTAACATTATTTTGGAAATGGACTCATTGCTTGTTGTAAATTTACTAACTGATAGGAATGTTATTCCATGGGAATTATCTCAATGGGTGAAGGAGATTAAACAAGGTCTACAAACCCATCATTTGAAAATTCAACACTGCGTTAGAGAAGCAAACAATGTGGCAGATGTTCTAGCAAAAATCGGGAGTAACTTATTAGATGGTACTACTGTCTTATTTGATGAATGGAAAGACCTCCTTAAGAAGGCTAGAGGATGCTTCACAATGGATCAAAATCAAATTTCTAATTTCAGAATTAGGAAAAAAGCACAAGAATAGAACTTCCTGAAGCTATATTTTTACACATCGGTAATAGGGAGTTGTGTTCCCTCATTTTTTGGAAGCTTCATTGTTTATTCCTAGTCAATCCGACACTAGGATCAACTTATTTATTTGGTGATCAATATGGGAATGACCTTACATCATGTAATATTTTGCTAACTTTACGGTTAGGAATACCTAACTTACTTGTTGTAGAAGGAGAGGTAATGTTTTATGTCCCCCGTCTCCATGTATTTCCTTTTTGTATTCTAATATACAGGTTGGTGTCAGTCTAAACCCCGTAATGCTGAGATTAAAAAGAAAAAACAATTGTTAGCCAAGTACCATTATTGCGTTATACATGCCTAAGCACTTTGTTCTATTGGGATTTGCCATCGCTCCACGTCTAAGTAAACCAACGACAAAATAAGGCCAAAAATTGAAATCAGTTGCGTGTAGTAATTGACAGGTTAATAAATTAATTCAATGACGAGCCCTCACTGGTAAAATATATAATGAAAGGACGCGTGTCCTAATAAGTTTTCTTAACTTTCATTAATCTTTGTCATTGAGGAATTAAAACTCCTTATATTTTCTTGTGTGTGTGTCCCGAATACCTTTAGTCAATGGAATAATTATATCAAGTTAGGTTAAAGTAAATTCAATAAAATTAATTAAGAAAAAAATGTGTATGTGTATGTGTATGTGTATGCTTCCCCATTTGATTTAGACAATATATAGAATTAGATATCAAAGGTAAAAGCAAGTTCAATGTAATTTTGTAAAAAGGAGAGATGAGAAAAAGGAAAGGTTAATGAACCCAAGAAAATTTTCATCTACTAAGAATAGACGAATTCCTATGATAAATAAGCAATTCAAAAATATTGAAGGAAAGAAAGTGCGGCTTTGCTTTGTCTAAAGTCATTTCCGCCTTTGTAGTAGAAATTGCACACAATAATTGCATTCTTTCAACTTTTGTTGTTAGTGCTACGAAATGATCTTCTGAGTTAAAACGTAAAGATGTCACACGTTAAGAACATTACATGTAACAAAAGCTTAGATATTCAATGTATTAAAACCTGCTATAATAAGACAAACAAACGAAGAGTTTATGCCTTGATCAATTAATCAGTAACAAGGATTAGTAAAATGAGGGATCACGAAACGTATAGGGAGAAAACGACCAATCAATTATTGGTTGAACTTCTCTTGAATCAGTGACGAATCAGAGCTCACATTTGAGTTGTTTAATTTAAGTTCCGATATTCCATCTCTAATTGGGGTTTCGATTCGAAATAATAGGTTGTGAATGCCAACCCTTTCTGTGTTCATTAGATTATGAAATGTGTATCCTCGAAAATACATCCTATGTTAAATTTTAAATGAGTTATGAAGTTGGTCTGTGAAAGACTTCGCCAAACATCTTTTACTTGCGTGCTCACATTTGTAGCTTACGTGGGAGGTCATTGGCTTTGAATTTCGCCTACAATTTCCAGCAATATTCCACTTCCACATTACTTAATTCTATAAATTCTCTAACTAAGAAAATACAAACTTAAATTAGCTCAGGCGAGTTTTCAAGTCAAGAACTGACGTGGATCTATGTTATTTTTTAACATATATAGCAGAATAGTTTCTTTGGGTAGGATTGTTTAGTATCAAAGTATATGCATATAATACTCCTAACTGGTAACTTTTTGTGCACACAGCACACTGTAGTACAGCAATATTTCGTTTGCTACCACTATTCAACAAATGTAATTTGATACCAATTTATAATATTTCATTTTTGTAACAACTTCATTTTTCCAATTATTAATTAAAATTTTTATTTGGATTTGTGCAATATTTTGCTTGAGTGTTTACTCTTAAATCTGTTTTGAATTGAGGAATAACGATTTAGTGTTATATTTAGGAAACAGCTTGGAAGTTTCCTTGCCTGGATTTGTTTTGCAAAAGTTTGAGCTTTCGTGACGGAGTAGTCCTTGTCGCAAATTACCCACATCACTATGAAATGTGCCCAAGTAGGTGGCAATTCGTCGATGAATTTTGGTTGCAATGTGCAAAGTATACGTGCGTGATGCGTCGAGCCAAACGAATAGAGTTTAACTGAATTTATTAAAACATCAAAAATCATCAACGCTCAGTTGAGTTTGTTATACTGTTTAAAGTTTTGTATGTTAGTTATTATTTTAATTAATTATCCCCTATTCAAAATCTACTTTGACATGACAAATGAAGACTGAATGCTATATTTAGGAAAGAGCTTGGAAGTTTCCTTGACTGGATTCTTTTGCACAAGTTTGGGTTCAAAATTCCGTATACGATTATAGACATACATGCCAATGGACAAATCAATTGCCTCTAAGCTGTTTCTGTCTCGCAGTATCTTTTTATAATCAAGACATAACATCAACAGTCACATCGTAACAAGTTTAAGTTTGTGACAGGACTAGAATTATCCACATGCTTCCTTCACTATGTTTTTGTTTTTCTTTAAAAACTAGGAGAGGATTTCCCGTGCCTGCACGGGCCCAACAATTCGGATCCCCAGATGCATAATAAAAACTCCAGAAAACATAATCCAACAGATGCGCGGTTCCAAGGATCAATAACGGTGAAAATGCAAGTTTATGATTTGGAACAAGTGTTCACACTTAAAACCTATACCTTGATGTATAAAGTTATCATTTGATAGATTTCTAAACTAATCAAGTACAAAAATGACCAAAAATGATAAATATGTTATAAAATAAAAACTGTAAAGTAAATAAATCGAAGACAAGTATAAAGAGAGATTGATATATTATTCAATCTTCAAATTTATGTACATAATGAACTGAAAACTCCTCTATTTATAGAAGAAAGGAAGCAACTGCGAGGCTTTTCAGGAAGCAGCTGCAAGGCTTTTCTTTAGCTGCTTGTAAGTTGTCTGCATGAGCTGCTTGCAACCTGCCTGTTTAATAAGAAGCTGCTGCAAATCATTTTATTGAGCTGCTTGCAACCTGCCTGCATCAGCTGTTTGTAGATAAATTTCAACAAAGTACTAAATGGATAATCTTCTTCAGGAAGATTATCTATAGTAGAGTAATAAATGAACATCCACAATATAATTATTTTCATAACACTCCCCATTGGATGTTCATTAAAAGGTATTGTGCCTCGTTAAAACCTTACTAGGAAAAATCTAGTGGGAAAAATCCTAGTGAAGGAAAAAGAGTATACATATTTAGTAATACGCATTTCTAGCTGCCTCATTAAAAACCTTATAAGGAAAATCCTGTGGGAAAAAACCTTAGTAAGGAAAAAAGAGTACATCGCGTATTTTACTCCCCCTGATGAAAACCTTGTTTCAAATATTTGAGTCTCCGCATTCCAATCTTGTATACCATCTTCTCAAAAGTTGAAGTTGGCAAAGATTTAGTGAATAAATATGTCGGATTGTCACTTGAACGGATTTGTTGCACATCAATGTCACCATTTTTCTGAAGATCGTGTGTGTAGAATAATTTTGGTGAAATGTGCTTTGTTCTATCTCCTTTTATAAATCCTCCCTTCAATTGGGCTATNACTTCATTTTATCTTTTTTTATAAATTTCCCCTTCAATTGGGCTATGTATGTAGCATTGTCTTCGTATAAAATTGTGGGTCCTTTCTCACATTCCAAACCATATTTTTCTCGAATAAAATGAATTATTGATCTCAACCATACACATTCCCTACTTGCATCATGAATAGCTATTATTTCAGCATGATTTGAAGAAGTAGCAACAATAGATTGTTTTGTGGAGCGCCATGATATGATAGTACCTCCACATGTAAACATGTACTCGGTTTGAGATCTAGTTTTATGGGGATCAGATAAATAACATGCATCTGCATAACCAACAAGATCTGCACTATCTTTATTAACATAAAACAAACCCATATCAAGAGTTCCCTTTAAATATCGCAATATATGCTTAATACCGTTCCAATGTCTCCGTATAGGAGAAGAACTATATCTTGCTAATAAATTAACAGAAAATGCTATGTCAGGCCTTGTAACATTAGCAAGATACATTAGTGCACCAATTGTACTGAGATAGGGTACTTCGGGACCAAGGAGTTCCTCATCCTCTTCTGGAGGTCGGAACAAATCTTTATTCATTTCAAGTGATCGAACAACCATTGATGTACTCAATGGGTATGCTTTGTCCATGTAAAAGCGTTTTAAGACCCTTTCTGTATAGGCAGATTGATGGATAAAGATCCCGTATGTTAAATGTTCAATTTGCAGACCAAGACAAAGTTTTGTCTTTCCAAGATCTTTCATCTCAAATTCTTTCTTAAGATATTCAATTGCCTTTTGGAGCTCTTCTGGAGTTCCAACAAGATTTATGTCATCAACATAAACAGCAAGTATAACAAATTCTGAAGCCATTTTCTTTATAAAAATACATGGACAAATAACGTCATTTATGTAACCCTCTTTCAGCAAATATTCACTGAGGCGATTATACCACATGCGCCCAGATTGTTTTAAACCGTACAAAGATCTTTGTAATCTGATTGAGTACATTTCCCGATATTTTGAATATGCTTCAAGCATTTTAAATCCTTCAGGGATTTTGTAACCATATCCATTAGATGTATTTCAAGCCTTTCACGTAAGACTAAACTGATGAGATATCGAAATGTTATGGCATCTATAACGGGTGAGTATGTTTCTTCATAATCAACTCCAGGTCGTTGTGAGAATCATTGTGAAACAAGGCGAGCCTTGTATCTTTCAACTTTATTTTTATCATTCCTTTTTCGCACAAAAACCCATTTATGACCAGCTGGCTTTATACCAGCAGGTGTTTGGACTACTGGTCCAAAGATCTCTCTTTTAGCAAGTGACTTCAATTCCGACTGAATTGACTCTTACCATTTTGGCCAATCAGATTTTTGTCGACATTCTTCGACAGATCGGGGTTCAAGATTCTCACTATCTTGCATAATGTTAAGTGCAACATTATATGCAAAAATATTATCCACCACTATTTCAAATCGATTTAAATTAATCTCATCACTAGTAGAACTCATTAAAAGTTCCTCGCTCACTTGAGTCTCGGGTTCATTGATTTCTTCAGGAATCTCAGAACTAATCAGATCTTGGGTCTCTTCAGAAGATCCCTTCATAATATTATTTTGATCATTTGTCGATTTTCTTTTTCTAGGATTTCGATCCTTAGAAACCAAAGGCCTACCACGCTTCAGGCGTGCTTTAGGTTCACTAGCTCTCATGCTAGTAGATGGTCCTGCTGGGACATCATTTCGGATATGCACATTCTCTGCAGGGATATGTGACTTAGTTATCCTTTTCAAATCAGTAAATACGTTTGGCATTTGATTTGATATATTCTGTAAATTGATGATCTTTGGACCTCCTGATTACATATAGGGGTACATGGATCAAAGTAAGATAATGATGAAACTTTTCACACAATTTCTCTTTTGATTTCCTTTTTCTCTCTCCCTAATTATGGGAAATTTGTTTCATCACATCGATAATCTGCAAATCGAGTAGTAAATAAATCTCCCGTCAATGGTTCAAGAAAGCGAATAATAGAGGGTGATTCAAACCCAACACATATTCCTAACCTTATCTACGGGCCCATCTTATTGCGCTGTGGTGGTGCTACTAGCACATATACAACATATCCAAAAATTCGTAGATGGACAATATTTGGTTCATGACCAAAAACTAGTTGTGACGAAGAATATTTATTATAATGTGTCGGTCTGAGACGGATAAGTGATGTTGCGTGCAAGATAGCATGGCCCCAAACAGTATTGGGCAATTTTCTTTTAATAAGTAGTGGTCTTGCTATCAACTATAGGTGTTTAATAAATGACTCTGCAAGGCCATTTTGAGTATGAACATAAGCTACAGGATATTCAATATTTATCCCAACTGATAGACAGTAATCATCAAAAGCTTGAGATAAAGAATTCTCCAGCATTATCAAGGCGAATAGCCTTTATTGGATAAACTGGGAATTGTGCCCTTAATCGAATTATTTGGGCTAATAACTTTGCAAACGCCAGATTGCGAGATGATAGTAGGCACACATGAGACCATCTTGACGATGCATCTCTTAGGACCATAAAATATCTGAACAACCCACTTGGTGAGTAAATAGGTCCACATATATCCCTATGTATACGCTCTAAAAAGGTAGGAGACTAAATGCCAACTTTCATTGGTGATGGTCTAGTGATCATTTTGCCTTGATAACAAGCATCACAAGAAAATTCATCATTTGTAAGAATCTTTAGGTTCTTTAATGGATGCCCACTCGAATTTTCAGTAATTCGTCTCATCATTATTGATCCAGGATGGATCAAACAGCCATGCCAAGGCACAAAAATATTTGAATCTGCAAACTTCTGGTTTACGATAGAGTGTGCTTCAACTATACTAAATTTTGAATAGTATAAGCTAGAAGATAAAGTTGGTAACTTTTCTACGATGCATTTCTTACCAGAATACAAAGATATTCCACGTTCATTTCATCTATTGTCTCAACAAGATACCCATTTCGGCGGATATCTATAAAACTCAACAAGTTTCTTTGAGACTTGGAGGAGAACAATGCATTGTCGATAATAAGTTTTGTTCCCTTAGACAAAAATATAATTGCTCTTCCGGAGCCTTCAATCAAACTTATATTACCAGAAATTGTTGAAATATTTGCTTTTTCTTTATGCAAATAAGAAAAGCATTTCTGATCCTTGAATATGGCATGAGTTGTTCCACTATCAATTACACAAATATCTTTATGATTGGTCTTCGATCCAAACATAATTTGAGGATTATCCATATTCTTCAAAATGCATAAATAAAATATATTATAGTAAACATCATTATCAAAGCATAACTTTTGTTTATGTACAACAATTACATAACCATACTATCTACTACAAACAACTAAAATTAAAATATTTACATTTCTACAGATTCACTACCGATCACACGACTTGTTTCTCCTTCTGGTAATGCAAAGTAATTAACTACATCCAAATGCATGAAATCTAAATTATCTTCAGAAATAAAATTTGTTTCAGCATTTTTATGTGTCTTCTTGAGGGAGGCTTGATACAACTCAACCAGATGCTTTGGCGTACGACATGTACGTGACCGGTGCTCTTTTCCTCCACATCTATAATATGCATTTTCTGGCTTTGCTGCTTGCACCGCTTCATGCTTTTGTTCCTTCCTTTTCCACTGCTGGTGGTGAGGAGGGTTCTTTGGTGTATTATTATTATCACGATTAGAGTTTCCTCCCCGACCACGTCCATGACCAAGACTGGGGCCACATCCTCTTCCACTCTTAGCTTGGTGGAAGTTCGTCTCATTCACTTCAGGGAATGGACAAGAACCAGTAGGTCGACTTTCATGATTTTTCATTAACAACCCATTATGTTGCTCGGCTACAAGAAAATGTGAGATAAGTTCAGAATAATTTTTGAATCACATCTCTCGATATTGCTGCTGCAGGAGCATATTCGAGGCATGAAAAATGGTGAAAGTTTTCTCCAACATATCACGATCAGCAATATTATCACCACATAGTTTCAATTGGGAAATAATTCTAAACATAGCAGAATTGTACTCACTGATAGATTTAAAATCTTGTAGCCTTAGATGAGTTCAATCATAATGTGTCTGTGGAAGAACAACCATCTTCAGGTGGTCATATCTATCTTTCAAATTATTCCACAGTATGACTGGATCTTTAACAGTAAGATATTCCATTTTCAGGGCCTCATCAAGGTGATGGCGCAGGAATATCATTGCTTTGGCACGATCTTGGTTTGATGCCTGATTTTTATCTTTGATGGTGTCTGCCAGATCCATCGTATCAAGGAGAATTTCGGCATCAAGCACCCAAGACATGTAGATTTTGCCCGATATATCCAGGGCTACAAACTCAAGTTTAGAAAGATTTGACATTATTTAGAAAAAAAAAGTTCGTACCTCTAATACTTTCAAAGTATTTTCTCGAGATGACAGAGTCTCGTGCTAATAACGTATTATAAAATAAAAACTGTAAAGTAAATAAACCGAAGACAAGTATAGAAAGATTGATATATTATTCAATCTTCAAGCTTATGTACATAATGAACTCAAAACTCCTCTATTTATAGAAGAAAGGAAGCAGCTGCGAGGCTTTTCAGGAAGCAGCTGCAAGGCTTTTCTTTAACTGCTTGTAAGTTGTCTGCATGAGCTGCTTGCAACCTGCCTGTTTAATAAGAAGCTGGTGCAAATTATTTTATTGAGCTGCTTGCAACCTGCCTGCATCAGCTGTTTGTAGATAACTAAATGGATAATCTTCTTCAGGAAGATTATCTATAGCGGAGTAATAAATGGACATTCACAATATAATTATTTTTATAACAAAAGAGGCACTAGTTCTTGTGAGTTCTCCGATAACAAATTTTACCAATCAACTAAGCAATAACTAATTTTACCAATCAACTAAGCAAGTCAACCAAGCATAGTGTAGCTTTGCCATCCTTCTATGTCAACAACTCCTCCTTGTCTTGTGAGAAATGAAGTTACCTGTCAAGTAAAGGACAAACTACTTGGTAAATTAAATTTCTGTTATATAACAAAGTTTGATTCCAGGAAAGTTCTCAACAGTAGCAAAAACCATAAGCAGGTCAAGACAGCAACTCAAGAAGATCTCATATCTATCTAGGCTAATTCTTGAGAGATGGATACAATTACAAAAGAGATTAATGAGAGCCTGTCAAAAGGGAGGCTCCTAACCTTCTTGTGGAAAATCCATGTATTTTCAAGGAAAAACTATGCATAAGAGAGTAAGCATTCCATGATCATCATGTCTAATAAATAGCTATTTAGAGAAATACTTGAGAGAAGCTAAGATCAAGGCAATACCTTTTTAGGTTGTTTCACACTGTTGTAAGCTTTGTTTTTTAATCATTCTGTTTTCTGGAGAATGCCTAGAACTACTGAATTTGGAAGTATGACATGAGGAAAGAAAAAGAGCAAAGATGAACCATCAAAAGAGTTATCTACAATAGCAGCATTTACCTCCCTTTTTTTCGTTCCAGGTACTACTTTTTTGTCTTCTCCTCCCTCAAGAGCAATATATGGATCGACTATTTTTAGCGAGTATTCTTAAGTAAGAGTGATAGTCAGAAGAGCTATAGAGAACTTCTAACTTGACTTTGCTAGGAATTTCCAAGTCGGAAGCCGATGAAGATGCTTGGGCAAGTGTTCGCGTCGTTGAAACTGCGACCAATATTAACAGGTTCATAATTGGAGTTTATGATTTTTGAAGTTTGTACTCCAATTCTGAAGGATATAGATTTATATGAATGTGCAAATTAGAAACAATTATTGATATTCATATACAAAATGCACCAAAAAGTAATCCAAAGAACACGAAAATAACAGATACACACCACCAAATTCCCATTACCAACACACTGCAAGAAAGAAAGAAAAATGGTCAGAAACACAGAAAAACTGAGATTACAGCAGTCACAAAGATAAATTGAAACTAAAATAGAGAAATTTTGGCCGATAACAGAGAAATTAACGGCATAAATAGGAGGAAAGAGACGAAGCATAGAATGAAGAGGGAGAATCGCACCTTCCATGAGCGAGAGAATCAGAGCTTAGAAAAAATTCTTAGCGTGAATAGCACATAATTAGGTAAAACCCATTGAGAAGCATTCAAGAGGAATGTAATCGATGGAGTAGCTGCAAAATTAAAAAAATCACGTAAGTTCAGCAATATCAACTAATAGGTAAAATGACTATGTTGCCCAATATTTTTAGAAATACAATTAATTGGTTAGGATGATTCTGCCATCTCTTTAAAATCACTTCTTTCATCTACCATTCTGAAATCCGCCAACTTGTGTAAATAGAAAAAAGTAACGAATTTTAACTATGTGTTTAGTGACAACTGTTTCTATAAGGGTATAATTACCATAAGAAAGAAAAAAATATACAAAGGAGGAAAAAGAAGGCTAACAAAAAAATGGAGGTGGGGAACAAACAAAATGCTCCTTACTCCCTAAGTGTTTAGTGACAACTGTTATCGATGCTTTTATTAATTTGGATCTCTTATTTAAGGCTAGGTATGTATGTTTCAGTATATCAAACTGCTGTTTTTAAGTTAATATTGTTTTGGATGAAAGAGAAACTTTTGTTAAGTTAATTTCTTTCAAAGTAAGAAGAGAGCAAATGAACACTTCATGTAATGAGAACTTTACTATTTTGCCACACTCTGTTGAAGAAAATGACTTATGAAATAAAGCAAGGCATTACCATTAGGATGGATCCATCTAAGCTAGGCGAAAAGCTCTTTCCTCACAATCTTTTTATCGAAGTTTGAACTTCTTGAGAAAGTAATCAAATAAAAGTAAAGTTGGTAAGAGAAATAAAATTTCAAAGGTAGAAAAAATCTATACAGTTACAAGAAGCACTATTCATCGCTCACTATGTCAAGCTTCTTACATAATCTCTTAGGTAAAGAACATTGAATTTGAGATTTTGAAGATAATCTTTATAATAATCTGTAAGCACCTAATGTCTGCAGTTTGTTATCATGTCAATCCAAAATATAAAAAATGACCCTTGTTTTTGAAAGATCACATGAAGAGGGATGACATAAAGGGACCTTTTATTGCAAGTGTTTGAAAATACCGACATTACAAATTGTATCTTGAAGATGAAAAATCTACCATCCACCAAACATAAATGACAGAACTTCAAAGAAAGAGAAAAGAAGCATCTGAAAACCATAAGCTAGATCCACTCCCCCTCTACCACTCAAGAATAAACCCTCCAAAACCAATTAGAAGTAATGTGAGGTATTCTAATAAATCAAATGACTAAGATATGGAATTAATCATTATCTGGTCAGATCACCGAAGCAACTTTTAAGACTACAAACACATGCAATATAATACGGGGCAAAAAATATATGACTGAAACAAAATTTATGGAAATTCAAGGAGTATCATCCCATTACAGAACGCCTAAAAGTGAAGCAGGCCGTGCATTTACATGCCTATATTAAAAAAATTCAAAGTTACTGAATAAGTTCTCTCTGGCCATTGACAATATGATTAAAAAACATATCTTGATTGTCAGCTAAATGAATATAATGGTCGTAGGAAACAATTTACTACGCAAAGACAATGCAAAATATTTGTTAATTGAGGCGACTTAATTAGAATGTCAAATTTAACCATAAATATTAAGCCAAAATCTAAGGATTTGATTATCATCTTTCAAATGTTACATAAATAAATTAAGCAAAAGAGGTGATATTTGAATCTGGATGATCTTGTCATCTTCCCAACTAAATAAAAACTAACTGATCCAAGCAATGTAATAAGCTATCCCCACCAAGGCTAAATAAACAATTTGACCCCCCCCCCCCCCCCCCACACACCAAAATGAAAAATTAGCATCAAAGTATAACAGTAGAAAGATTCACCACAACATTGAACAAAATATATATTGTTTGCGTCCACGGGAGCATCACATTAAGGGATGCTTAATGTGCCACAACAGTTACAATATGTATGACATAACTATTTACATACGCGATCTTTGGTCTTCTTACTGGTCCTTTTTCTAGTAGTTCTTGACAAAAAATATCTGCAAACAAATAAACATGTTAAAAATATCACATGCTTATTATAGAAGCGCATAAGTTGAAATATACAAAATGACCAAATTTCAAATAAACTACAACAGAAAGTACAGAAAAGCAGTTAGGATAAACTTTGCAGCTTAAACATTTCAATTCATGTGAGGAAAGATCAATTTAAATCACTAGTGATTTAAGCATGGCCATAAAAGCAAAAGAAAACAGAACCTGTTTGTTTTAGTGACATCGAAACAGAACCTGCTTTGACTATAATTGCATGAACAGACGCTTAGTGATCAAAATACGTTGAAGAATCTAATACATTTCAAACATAGAAAATATATTATCAATACCTAGGAGAGCTATGCCAAATAATGTACAAAAGTAAGTTTGTCCTCTGCAATTTTATGACTCTTTTGACATATTTTTAATCAAATATTTATTTGTGTAAGACCTTTTATATGAACAGAGAATTCAAATAGAAATACAATCAAAAAATTAAAGATCAGAAGAAACACCGTATAGCAGTTGTAGTTATCAGAATATGCCAAACAAAATGTCATGCATGTCGTGTCGTAGGACAAAAAGCTACCCATAGTCTAGTTTTTAGAAGAAATTAGATGTTATATCAATGATATGGATAATTTTCAATTACCAAGCCAATAACAATCACATCAATAATCTAATCATTACAAAAGTACATGAATAGTACACTTGCGATTCGCATTTTCTATGTTAAAATATTAACACTTGCAAAGAAATTAGAAAACAAACAGTGAAAAAAATAGAACATCTAAAAAAGAGAAACAAATGGAGAATTAATAAAGAACTTTTATCAATCAGCTAATATTGTTATTTATGATAAGAACTTGTTAGATATTTAACACATATTTACTTCGAACTAATGGACTATTTATTTAGAAGCTTGAATAGAACTTTAATCAAGGAAAGCACAGTTTTACACCTGAAAGAAAATACCAGAAGATACTACTGTCACGATCCAAAATCCAACTAGTTCTGATTGCACCTAACCCCAACCCGCTAGGTAAGCCAACTAACAATATCCAATTCTAATGAAATTAATAAAATAATTAAATAGAAGAGATTATCTGGATCTTATACATTCCCCAAGGACTGGTAGTACAAATCATGAGCTTCTAAGAATAGAATTTACAAAGTTGGGATAAAATAAATAAATCATCTATTCGAAAAGTACATAAAGAAAGTTTTATGAATCTAAGGCTACCATAAACAAGAGGCAGCTGCAACCGGAACATATGTACGTCTTTAAGTCCAACTCCCNGAATTAATAAAGAACTTTTATCAATCAGCTAATATTGTTATTTATGATAAGAACTTGTTAGATATTTAACACATATTTACTTCGAACTAATGGACTATTTATTTAGAAGCTTGAATAGAACTTTAATCAAGGAAAGCACAGTTTTACACCTGAAAGAAAATACCAGAAGATACTACTGTCACGATCCAAAATCCAACTAGTTCTGATTGCACCTAACCCCAACCCGCTAGGTAAGCCAACTAACAATATCCAATTCTAATGAAATTAATAAAATAATTAAATAGAAGAGATTATCTGGATCTTATACATTCCCCAAGGACTGGTAGTACAAATCATGAGCTTCTAAGAATAGAATTTACAAAGATTGTATGAAATAAATACATCATCTGTTCGAAAAATACATAAAAAAGAGTTTTATGAATCTAAGGCTACCATGAACAAGAGGCAGTTGCAACCGGAACGCAGGTACGTCTTCAAGTCCAACTCTCATCGAACACAACAACATCATCAGTCAACATCTGCACACAAGGTGCAGATGTGTAGTATGAGTACAACCAACCCCGTATACTCAATAAGTAACAAATCTAACCTTAGGTTGAAAGTAGTGACCAGTTGGAACAAGGTCGAGTCCAATACCAATAGCCAACAACATTTCGTAAGAATGTAAAGCAACTAATAAAAGAAGTAATTCAGAGATGAAATACTCAGCTTATTCATAGCTTCCCGAAAAATAGTTCTGCCTTTCAAGTATATCAATGAAAACCCAAATCGTTTTCATAGAAGTTGCCAAAAATATGAGTAAGTTTGAAAACAGTAATTTTTCCAAAAATCCTCTCAACAATAAATAAGATGTTTCATTTTCTTTCTAGATAGCCAATGTAAAATGCATCCCTATGCCCATATGCCAATATGTGTGAGAAGTCATGAATGACGTGATACCATAAAGCATGAGAAAAATACATCTCTATGCTTGTATATCATGTGTGCATGTCAATGCAATGTATCTCAGAGATGAACACATGTACTCACACTCTCAGAGTGCTCAATCTTACTGGCTCACACTTTCCACTCATCATGCTCAATCACTCAGTACTGTATATGGTCAATCTGGTCCAGGGAAGATCCATCCAAGAATGTATACATCAACTGATCATCAGTCACTCAGTACTGAGTAGGACCAATCCAGCCCATGGGGAAGATCAATCCCCAGGTATAAATGCTTCAGACAATATCCATGTCCAAGGAAGATCCATCCCTCAATATAAATGCTTCAGACAAGATCCATGTCTAGGGAAGATCCATCCCTCAATATAAATCAACCGCGCTCACTGGGGGGTGTGTACAGACTCCGAATGGGCTCCTTCAGCCCAAGCGCTATCATAAATCAGTACAACCATTGCGGCGTGCAACCCGATCCCATAATGTCATTCATAATCAGGCCCTTGGCCTCACTCAGTCATCAATCTCTCCAGTCTCTCTCTCACGGGCTCACAATGTTATGAAACTAGCCCGAAAATGATGTATCAATAAATTACAACAGAGATTGACATATGATATGCATATGAATGTGTATGAGTGAGTATGTAATGCAATGAAAGAAGATAACGCAATAGCAGAAATGACCTCAATGGATCCCAACAGGATAAACATGTATCCTAGGCATGGTTTCTAACATGGATCACAACTCAATAGCTCAAGAACGTAGAATTTCATGGTTACTAGTAAGATCAGGTAACTACACAGTACCACAGAATAATGGAATCACAATTCACATGGTGCACGCCCACACGCCCGTCACCTAGCATGTACGTCAACTTAACATCGACCACATAACACGTAATTCATGGTTTCATACCCTCATCACTAGATGTAGAAGTGTTACTTACCTCGAACAAGCCAATTCCAATATCGAGCAAGATAATCGATGCTCCAAAATGCCATTTCGTGCGTACCGACCTCCGAACGACTCAAAGCTAGCCAAAAGCAACTCAAATACATTAAATAAAGCCCAAGGAAACAATTTCAAATGATAAAGATCGAATCCTTAATCAAAATCCAAAATCAGCTAAAAGTCACCCCCGGGCCTGCGCCTCAGAACCCGAATATAACTCACAAAAACCGACCATCCACTCAATTACGAGTCCAACCATATTAGTTTCATTCAAATCTGACTCTGAATCGATGTTCAAAACTGAAAAATTCGTTTTATAAAACTTTAGGCTAAAACCCATAATGTTTCTTTAAAATCCATCAACCAATTACCAAAATTGAAGACAGATTCATGGAATAAGATCAAAACCAAGTGTCGAATACTTACCCCAGTCCTTGTGATAAAATTTGCTCCAAATATTGCCTCAATCCGAGTCCCACATCTCAAAATATAAAGAAAAAACAAAAACCCTCGATTTATAGCTTCTGGCAGCATTTTCACACCTGCAATACATTAGCAGCTTCTGCGGCGTTGCTTCTGCGACATAACCTCCTCTTCTGCGGAATCAGCTAAGAACTTAACCCTCTCACCTGCGGACAAAATATCCGCTTCTACGACATCGCAGGTGCGGGCCACCCTACATCTGCGAAATACCTCGCTCCTGCGCTCAATCACTTTGCACTTGCGCATCCGCATATGCGCCCAAATCTCCGCTTATGCAGTCTTCCTCACCTAGCACTCACCTCGCCTCTGTGATGCCTTTGTCGCTTCTGCAGCCATCGCACCTGCGCAAAACCAGCCACAGGTGCGATCACACCAGAACCAACAACCTTCACCAATGCACTATGCAACGAAAGTGATTCGAACCTCGTCCGAAACTCTCGGGACCCCATCCGAATATACCAACATGTCATATAACATAACACGGACCTACTCGAGGCCTCAAATCACGCATAACAATATCGAATTGAGGAATCGCACCTCACATGGAACTTAATTAACTTTGAACTTTTTAACTTCCAAAGCTAGTGCCGAAACATAGCAAATCAATCCGGAATGAACCCAAATTTTGCACACAAGCCCCAAATGACATAACGAAGCTATTCTAACTCTTGAAACCACAATCCAAACCCGATATTCACAAGTCAACTCTCGGTCAAACTTTTGAACTTTTCAAACCTTCAAATTCCTAATTTTTGCCAATTTGTGTTGAAACCTTCTAAAAACATCAAAATGGGAATCCGGGCATATGCCCAAGTCCAAAATCACCATCCGGGCCTAACATAACCATCAAAACTTCGTTCTGGGTCAAATTCACAAAAAGTCAAACTTGCTCAACTCTTTCAACTTAAAACTTCAACAATGAAATTCATTCTTCAAAATTGATTCTGAATAACCTTAAAACCAAAACCGACGATTCACATAAGTCATAATACATCATACGGAGCTACTCATTCCCATAAACTACCGAGCGAAATGCAAATGCTCAAAACGACCGGTCAGGTTGTTACATTCTCCCCCACTTAAACATACGTTCGTCCTCAAATGTGCCAAGAGTTGTTCCCAAAGCTATCAAACCATCGTGTAAACTTACCATGCACATACCTGGAGGTGATCCCACACCACCCTATCCCATATAGGTCCGATAAAGCAACATAACTGAAATTTCTTAATTTGACCTAGCCCATAAGCCTTAGAATCTAATTTCCAACATCCGGAATTTCCTATAAGACCCGAATCTCGCATCCATACACTGTATTAGTCTAAACAAACTGCATCAAGCCATAACCATAACCCAAGACACAATCACCGGATATACCACATAACTCAAATACCCATGGAAAAATTTCCAATCACAGTAGCTGCTCAAAATAACCCTATGCTGGTAATAAACCTCATATCAAACAAAACCTCGTTCAAAAACCTTCGTACACTACTGATGATGAAAGAGACAGGTAGAAACTCATAACCATTCATCAGATCAAGAAGTCACGGAGCTCTCTCTCCTTCGACAAGAACTATAACCAATTTCTAAGCCGATCAGCGACATTATCCTTTCAAATATACCGCAATCAGATCTGATAGCACCCATTCTAGGTTTGACGACCTCATCTTATCAAATACCAGCTACTCTACTGACATGTCACACCAATACTACCCAAAGACACAAACCGTGCCATCCGTGCACTAATACGTAACAATTCAAATATACCCTGTCATGGAAAATGCATCACACACAGTAGAACCATCACACGGTTCTAACACAAGGTTCACGCCTTAATATAACTCCGCTTCAATGCGTGACCCCACCCAAACTCTGGTCCATATTATATACCTCGAGCCACCCTGCTCAAAATCAATAACCACAGAGAGGCAAATGACACAATGCCACACAAAACCTGAAAGAACATAACCAATACGCAATCAATCATGCAATACTCAAATACTCATCTCGCTCAAATTCCGCTATAAGGCCCCCAATAGAACCACACCATTTGTGCATATAACCAATGAATCACAACTCCTCGTAGTATAGAAGAGTAACTCACATATCATTTCAGAACATGAATAAGCTCAACATCAATCGAATGGCACATCCCTCAACAATATCAGTATGGAGCCAACCAATCCGACTCGGTGTAGAATACACATCCTAATTGGGCCTATCAATGGACCCCCAAATCAACTCTGATCACCCACAAATAGATAAATAACCCTCCGATAATTCACAATGACTGAATCATAACACATACTATAATCTGGCTAGCTTCGGCCATGACTTCACAGTCCACAATCATGAAACAGTCTGCTCCTAAAAACTCCCAGTCTCCAAATCCATAGAACACATGAATCACCATATCTGATCATATCTCCACCGCCCGAATGTCTAATATATCTCTCATACATGATCATCCCACGAGGAATACTTCTCCGATTCTTTCGTGCCACATATCACCATCTTAAAATCAGCAGTCGATCAACCAGGAGAGTGCCGCAATACCTATGAAATATCCATAATTCAAAACATAGTGCGCCTTCTGAAATGTACACTCTACTCACGTAATACCAAATAGTTATAGCATTCATCTAAACATCAAAAACCGTCCATGCCATCTAAGAATTTATGACCTCCCCTTCAAAACTAAAACGTGACCTTGCGCATGCAAACCTAAATCCCACACAACACACCATATCTATCATGCCATCATATAAAAAATACGAGAACCTCATAATCATTATGAGTCACAAGTAGAATACATATCCGATCAGCCAGAAGCCTTCCATTTGATCCCATCCGGTAGAAAATTACAATAGTCAACATCTTCCTCATGGCGGTAGGAAATATCCATCTCAAACCGTGGAAGAAATCCTTGAAATGCTTTGGAATCCATTTGCACATAATTAAGCCATCAGAATTGAATCTCTCTAACTCAACCAAACCACGCTGTTCGCCAAACCCAAGAGTATTGCCACAAAGCACCTTTAGAAACCCCCCCACATCATAAGCACCCAAAGAACCGATCATATCCATTACCGTGTTGATCCAACCTACTACCAAGCTGTCCTATTTTTTCGAGCTTCTTCTGAATTTGTCTTCAAATTGATACTTCTCCTTGTTAAAACACCATGATCTTTAACCACAACTCACCCCACGAAGCCTATCATAGAACCACAATGCCCTAAGGCCCATAAGCCGCTCAATTCCCTCTTTAGTACCCCAAAAGCACCACAACCGAGACACCCACTCTAAAAAGACTTTATGTGAACCTAAAACGGTTTCCTTCACCTTCTTGATACTGAAATATATAATCCACACTTCTAAGCAACTGAGTGAATCCCTACTCCATGCATACTACATCTTTTACGAATAACAACTCAATCATTCAATGTTTCCCATATACCCATAAAGTGTAACATAACCCGTATCTAGAAATTTCCTTACTCGAGTCATTCTCGAACTCAACCTTTGCAAGTCATAACTGATTCACAAGTATACCTCAAACCGAAATCAATACAACACATAACCGTGCAATCAACTTATCGATAGCAGACTCCCCCACGTGGCCCAAAGCCATAGATCAAAACACATAATAACTCACAATGCCTATACTCTATTATTGCCATAATACCATAGCGAGATTCAACTAAATCCTTCATGAGATCCTATAACGCAAACCATCTAGTACTTCAAATTATCTGCAAATCTCGCATTCACCCTTGTGACAGTCAAGTCAACTACTATAACCGATCCAAACTCAAATCGCACAAATATAACCTACTGGTGGATAAGAACTCCTCCACACAATATCATAAAAATCACACATCCGTAGATCACCTCGCAGGTTATAACCCACCTGCTTAGCCTCAACTGACATCTCTTTATACTTTTTCACAGCCACAACTACTACGCAATCACTTAATCTTCCTGAGTCTGAACTCACCAACAAGGCATGAGAATCTAATTCGTTTCACAATTAACCATCATGAAAGATCCTTCAACATACCCATAACCCGATATTGTACATCAAATTAGGACAGAAATCAAGCACCAAATAGTTCTTTTTACATCATAAGCAAACTATTCTCGTCAAATTCGATCTATCGGAACACATCCCACAGCCACATCATACTCATCATATAGCCATCCAACCACTCATCTAGTCACAAATTCTACTCATAGAGACACTACCAGACGTATAAGTCCAAAACACGTGCTCACACAACCGAAATCTTCGTGCGCAAGCTACAGTCAAAACCCGGCCCCAAGTCCTTTAGACTGGCCCTTTATCAACATACATAAATCACATCTCGCACCTCATCCATGGAATTACAAGTCGTCGATGCAAAACTGATACCGAGCGCTCACATGCGCATACGAATGCGTGGAAGGAATTCAAAGAGTTATGTCTCAAGCTGAATCAATTCCGCACGATAAGGAAATAAAAAAGGGAAGTATATATCCTAAATGCCCTGTAGCCTCTCGAAGATAGGTATAGACGTCATCATACCAATTCAAAAGACTCTACTAGACACTTGCTCGTGACTTGTAGAACCTATGAACCTAGAGCTCTGATACCAATCTGTCACGGCGCAAAATGCAACTAGTCGTGATGGCACTTAACCCCAACCTACTAGGTAAGACAATTAACAATATCCAATTCCAATGAAATTTATAAAACAATTAAATAGAAGAGATTATCTGAATCTTATACATTCCCCAAGGACTAGTAGTACAAATCATGAGCTTCTAAGAATATAATTTACAAAGCTGGTATGAAATAAATACATCATATGTTCAAAAAGTACATAAATAGAGTTAAATGAATCTAAGGCTACCATGAACAAGAGGCAACTACAATAGGAACGCAGGTACGTCTTCAAGTCCAGCTCCCGTCAAACACAGCAACATTATCAGTCAATAACTACACGCAAGGTGTAGAAGTGTAGTATGAGTACAACCGACCCCATGTACTCAATAAGTAACAAACCTAACCTTAGGTTGCAAGTAGTGACGAGCTGGAACAAGGTCGGGTCTAACACCAATAACCAACAACAGTTCGTAACAACGTAAAGCAAGTAATAAAAGAAGTAATTCAGAGATGAAATGCTCAAATTATTCATAGTTTCCCGGAAAATAGTTTTGCCTTTCACGTATATCAGTGAAAACCCAAGTCGTTTACCGAAGTTGCCAAAAGTATGAGTAAGTTTGAAAATAGTAATTTTCCCAAAACTCCTCTCAACAATAAATAAGATATTTCATTTTCTTTCCAGATAGCCAATGTAAAATGTATCCCTATGCCCATATGCCAATATGTGTGAGAAATCATGAACGACGTGATACTATACAGCATGAGGAAAATACATCTCTATGCCTGTATATCAGGTGTGCATGTCAATGCAATATATCTCAGAGATGAACACATGTACTCACACTCTCAGAGATGAATACATGTACTCATACTCTCAGAGTACTCAATCTTACTGGCACACACTTTTCACTCATCATGCTCAATCACTCAGGTATATGGCCAATCCTGCCCAGGAAAGATCCATCCAGGAATGTATACATCATTTGATCATCAGTCACTCAGTACTGAGTAGGGCCAATCCAGCCTGTGGGGAAGATCCATCCCCAGGTATAAATGCTTCGAACAAGATCCATGTCGAGGAAAGATCTATCCCTCAATATAAATGCTTCGGACAAGATCCATGTCCAGGGAAGATCTATCCCTCAATATAAATGCTTCGGACAAGATCCATGTCCAGGGAAGATCTATCCCTCAATATAAATCAACCGCGCTCACTGGGGGTGTGTACAGACTCCGGAGGGGCTCCTTCATCCCAAGCGCTATCATAATCAGTATAACCGTTGCGGCATGCAGCCCGATCCCATAATGTCACTCATAATCAGGCCCTTGGCCTCACTCAGTCATCAATCTCTCCAGTCTCTCTCTCGCGGGTTCACAATGTTATGAAACTAGCCCGAAAATGATGATATGATGTATCAATAAATAGCAACAGAGATTGAGATATGATATGTATATGAATGCGTATGACTGAGTATATAATGCAATGAAAGCAGATAATTCAACAGTAGAAATGACCTCAATGGGTCCCAACATGATAAGCAAGTAACCTAGACATGGTTTGTAACAAGAGCGTAGAAATTTTATAGTTACAGGTAAGATCGGGTAACTACACAGTACCACAGAATAACGGAGTAACAATTCACATGGTGCACGCCCACACGACCGTCCCCTTAGCATGTACGTCACCTCAACATCGACCACATAACACGTAATTCAGGGTTTCATACCCTCAGCAATAAGTTTAGAAGTGTTACTTACCTCGAATAAGCCAATTCCAATACCGAGTAAGCTAAGAGATGCTCCAAAATGCCATTTCGCCCGTACCGACCTCCGAGCGTCTCAAAGCTAGCCAAAGCAACTCAAATACATCAAATAAAACCCAAGGAAACAATTCCAAATAATAAAGATCGAATCCTTAATCAAAACCCAAAACCGGCCAAAAGTCACATCGGGGCCCGTGCCTCGGAACCCGTCAAAACTTACCAAATCCGACAATCCACTCAATTACGAGTCCAACCATACTAGTTTCATTCAAATCAGACTCCGAATCAGTGTTCAAAACTCAAAAATTTGTTTTATGAAACTTTAGGCTAAAATCCCCAATTTCTCTTTAAAATTCATCAACCAATTGCCAAAAAAGAAGACAGATTCGTGGAATAAGATCAAAATCAAATGTAGAATACTTACCCCAATCCTTGTGATGAGATTTTCTCCATAAATCGCCTCAATCCGAGTCCCACATCTCAAAATATGAAGAAAAAACCAAAACCCTCGATTTATAGCTTTTGCTAGCATTTTCGCACCTGCGGCACATTAGTCGTTTCTGCGGCGTTGCTTCTGCGACATAAACTCCTCTTTTGCGGAATCAGTTGAGGACTCAACCCTCGCACATGCGGACAAAATATCCGCTTCTGCGACATCGCAGGTGAGAGGCACCATCCGCACCTGCGAAATACCTCGCTCATGCGCTCTATCACTTCGTACCTGCGCATCCGCATATGCGCCCAAATCTCCGCTTCTGCGGTCTTCCTCACCCAGCACTCACCTCGCCTTTACGGTGCCTTTGTCGCTTCTATGGCCATCACACCTTCGGAAAATCAGCTGCAGGTGCGATCACACCAGAACCAGCAACCTTCAGCAACGCACTATGCAATGAAAGTGATCTGAACCTCGTCTGAAACTCATCCGAGCTACTCGGGACCCGTCCCAATATACCAACAAGTCCAATAACATAATACAGACCTACTCAAGGCCTCAAATCACGCATAACAATATCGAATCGACGAATCACACCTCAAATCGAACTTAATGAACTTTTAACTTTTCAATTTTCAAAACTCGTGCCAAAACATAGCAAATCAATCTGGAATGAATCCAAATTTTGCACACAAGCCCCAAATGACATAACAAAGCTATTCTAACTCCTGAAACCACAATCCGAACCCGATATCCACAAGTCAACTCTCGGTCAAACTTTTGAACTTTCGAAACCTTCAAATTCTCAATTTTTGCCAATTTATGCCGAAACCTTGTAGAAATATCCAAATATGAATCCGAGCATATGCCCGAGTCCAATATCACCATCAAGACCTAACGGAACCATCAAATCTCTGTTTCGGGGTCCAATTCACAAAAAGTCAAACTTTGTCAACTCTTTCAACTTAAAGCTTCAACAATGAAATTCATTCTTCCAAATCGATTCCGAATAATCTGAAAACGGAAACCAACAATTCACATAAGTCATAATACATCATACGGAGCTACTCATGCCCGTAAACTACCGAGCGAAGTAAAAATGCTCAAAACGACCGTTCGGGTCGTTACAACTACATGAAAGAGGAACACTTAAAATTACTTTTACATTCTAATAAATATGCTTTAATAAATAGATTAGAGAAGATATTGATAGTGATTAGACATAATAAACTGGAGAGGGGGAAGAAACAAACAGAAATCACCCCGATAAGATATCAAAAGAGGATATCAAACTTGAAGTACAATATGAGTTGCTGTGTCCACGGAAAACTTAGTCCTTTTACCCAGCAAACACATAGCCCATACTTATTAAATATACTACCTTTTGGACATTAATTTCATTTAAATGGGTGGTTGTCGATGTAAATTAATAAAACCTATGATAAAGCTTGGTCAACTCGGATGTATCTCAGTGCGGCAACACAGAGCTTTTGAGTGCCTGGACTCGACTAAACCAAATTCTTCTCTATTGATAAATTTGCATACATCCTCACAATTCAAAGAATGAGCCATTACGTATCTTAAGAATAGAAGAAAGTTTAGATTTGTAATCAAGTATACTAACCTCGTGTCGCCGCGACACATTCCAAGTACAGGAGCATCCAGAAAGCAGGGGCAAAAGTGAGTTTAACTGCATTCAAAAAGCGCAATACCAATATTGGATGTTAGAATAATTTGTACAGTAAATTTTATCCAAGAAGACAACAATACACATGTTCTAGTGATAAAATTTGGTCAGCATGCATGTATAGAGATCTGGCAAGTCATAAGGAGAAATGCCATCTTGTTTGCTAGCTTGACATTTGTGGAACCTCTTCATATTAAGTTATACTTGCTTCATTCTTTGAAGCTATGTTAAAATCTTTTTCAGATATTTCAATAAATTAGTTGGTTCCTTTGTTAATAAAAATATTGAGCACATAATCTAGTTTTAACCAGATAATACAGGCAGTTTCAACTTTAAGATTGGTTTCTATATCAGATGGTTAATAGTCCATCAATACATAGTTAAGTAGTTAATGTTTCAATAATGTTCTTCACAAAAGTAGAAATTGGAATTAAAAAAGAACAGATATTCACATGAAACAATGATTCCATCGATAATATAATCACATGAAATAAAGATTCGAATTATAATAACCTAAATGTGAGGAACACCGTCAAACTGAGAATATATGATCTCAGTATTTTCATGCTATTGGACAAATGTAAGAAAGTTTTGCAAGCACCATGGTAGTATGGATCAGTTTTACATGAAACTGATGTCAAGGAGTTTGGATCAGTGCTAATGATCTTGATCTTGTTCTAGCTTTCTTTCTGTTAGAAAATTTGAACCACAAACAGAAGTACAACTTTTTATTAGCAGTCGAAGATTTGGAGCTGCAAAGCCACTGAAGAAATAACTTCAGCTGAGCGGGAAAAATATTCAGTTGTTAAGCATATTGTCAAGCGGCTTTTAGCTGCATCAAAGTTCTCCTTTATTTCAACAAAACATCATTAGGTACTCTATTCAATTAATACCAGTTAAAATGAAATGTGGACCTTAATTTAGTGATTACTTTATATTCCTAATTAATTTCAGCAATCCAAACATAGATTCTTGATGTATCCTTATATATTTCCAGATTAGCAAGAACAATTTCTGTTGATTCGATTAAATATGCTGCAGAGAACTTATACAATGACACCAAATACACAGATTGTAGGATAAAATATAAGTAAAGAGCAACTAATGTATTAATTTTGACAATCACCTAATATTTATAGCTTAAAGATTGCCAATCAACTATAAGACAATGATACTATTTTATGAAATTTATACACTAAATACAGATCTGTGCTTTTTCCTTGGCTAAGTCCATTGAAAGGATTAAATTGTTTCTATTAATAAATTACAGATAGAGTAATAAATCTTAAGTGATTCTTACCGAATCTAATGAGTGTACTGTAACGACCCGATCGATCGTTTTGAGAATTTAAGTCCCGTTCGGTGGCATAAAGTCCTGAGCAGCTTCGTATTATATGTATTGACTTGCGTGCGTGGTTGAATTCAATTACCGGATGATTCGGAGTGATTTGGGACACTTAGTCCCTAAAACGGAAGCTTAAGTCTTAGGATTTTGACCGTAGTTGGAACTGTGTGAAAACGATACCGGAATGGAGTTCCGGAGGTTTCGTTAGCCCCGTTGGGTGATTTTGGACTTAGGAGCATTTTCGGACGGTGAATTTGAGATCTGTAGCTGATTTAGGCTTGAAATGGTGAAAGTCAAATTTTCAGAGATTTTGACCGGAAGTGGACTTTTTGATATCAGAGTCAGAATGCGATTCCGAGAGTTGGAACAGCTCCATTATGTTATTTGGGACTTGCCTGCAAACTTTGACGTCATTCCGGATTGATTTGATAGGTTTCGGCGCGCGTTTTAGAAGTTAGAAGATTTGAAAGTTCATAAGTTTGATTCGTAGTGCGATTCATAGTTTCATCGTTGTTTGATGTGATTGAGACCTCGAGCGAGTCCGTGTTAGGTTATGGAACTTGTTGGTATGCTTGGACAGGGTCCCAGGGGCCCCGGGTGTGTTTCAGACGAGTTTTAGATGATTTTATAGTTTTGAACATGTCTGGTTCTGGTGTTTTCGCAACTGCGAGACTTTGGAGCGCAGGTGCGGCTCCGCTTTTGCGTGATCCTGGTCGCTTCTGCGATCGTTGAGGCCTGGGAGCTCGCTCGTTTCTGCGGAAGCTGGCACGCAGGTGCGAAGGCCGCTTCTGTGAAGAAACTCGCTTCTGCGTCCCTTCCTGTGCTTCTGCGGTGCCGCTGGTGCGGCTATATTGTCCGCAGATGCAGACCTGGGCCTGGTAAGTTAAGTTCGCAGATGCGAACGTCTGCCCGCAAATGCGATAGCGCATATGCGCTTAAAGTCTGCAGGTGCGGTCATACCTGGGCAGAATCATATAAGTCGAGGGTTTGGCTATTTTCTTCATATTTTGAGTTTTAGACCTCGGTTTTGGGAGCTTCTTAGAGGGTTTTTCAAAAAAATCGATTGGGTAAGTGTTCTTTACCTAGAATTTATTATATTCCATGATTTTATCTCTATTCCTGTCATTAAATTTGTATTTTGAGTTGAGAAAAATGGTGGTTTTTGAAGAAAGTTTTCAAAATGAAAAATCATGATTCAAAGGACGAAATGGTATCGGAATCTGATAAATTTAGTATGGTTGAACTCGTATCGGAATGGGTGTTCGGGTTTTGTGAAATTAGTCGGGTTCCGAGGTGCGGGCCTGAGAGTCGACCTTTGGGTCGATTTTTAGATTTTGATAAAGATTGAAGCTTTATAATCCCGAATAGTTTCTTAATGAGCGTTATTTGTGCTTTAAAGTTACTTTGATTAGATTTGAGCCGTCCGGAGGTCATTTCACCGAGAAGTTCATTTTAGAGTATCGGTTTGTCTTCTTTGAGGTAAGTATCTTGCTTAACTTCGTGTGAGGGAACTACCCCTTAGGTTTTGAGTCTTCTATGTTGATTGTAGTCCGTGCACGCGAGGTGACGAGTACATGCTCAGACTTATTTGTGGAAAATTTAGCCTTTTAGGGTTCTTAGGTTCTTGTATTTACTGAATATGCAGTTGTTTTGTTATGAATACGTTTCTTAATTTCAGGTTTTACCTCTAACTGCTTTAATTAGAGTTAACTGCTTCATGATCCACTCTTGTTCTTTATTTGATTCATCTGTGCCTTAACTGAAATTGTTATTTCTTCTATTGTCATGTTATCTTTCCCTTAACTGCTTATCTTTATTTGAAGTTATAATTATCTTTATGCTGCTTATCCTTAATTGAATTTGTTGTGTCGCTTTCGTAATTGCCCGACCTTAAAAGAAGTTTAGATATCCTATATCTTAGTTGACTTGTCCTTATTTGGAATCATTCGACTTGTGTTAGCTCCCTTGTTGGTGAACTGTACATTGCAGGCCTTTGTTACATATTATTCCCTTCCTTGTTAAGATGTTCTTATTATGACTAGCATTCTCTATTGTGACTACTTCTTGTGAATTAGTTCCTCCGTTTCTTTGAGTTCTGGAATTTCTGAGTTGACTTATTTGTTGTACCCTTGTATTATTGTCATTGTTGCTGCTATGCCTGTTGTTGTGATGCACGAGGTTTCTGCCGTGCGGTTGTTGTTATTATGATGCACGAGGTTTCTGCCATGCGGTTGTTGTTATTACGATGCACGCGGTTTCTATCGTGCGATTATTATTATTGTGATGCACGTGGTTTCTGTCATGCGAGTGTTATTGGATTGCATGAGGTTTCTACCATGCTATTATTACTATTGATATTTTCACATGCGGCGTGAAAAGGAGGGATATATATATATGTGTGTGTGTGTGTATGTGTGTGTGTGTTGCGCATGTGGCGAGACAAGGTGTGGCGAGACAAGGCGGGACTAGACGGGCATTTATTTTACTATTGCACACGTGGCGAGACAAGGTGGGCTATGTCAGGGATTGATTTGTGATGACTTGTGATAGCATGGGGGCATTCTTGTTGTTGATATTTGTGTAGTGGTGTACTTACTTGTGTGAGTTCTATCTTGTGGAAAATTGTGGAAAAACTTTTCTACGTGCTATCCATTTCTTTTCCTATACTTACTAGCTGGCATGAACTATGTTAGGACACTTGCACAAGCATACATGTAGTTAAGCACTCTTATCGGTTAAGAGATTTTCTTGATACTATTGAGTATAGATGCACACCCTTGTTTGCTTGCCTTCTATGTGAGAATGACTCTATTTGGCACGTGAGTCGTCAGTGCGGTTATAAGTTTTAATGAGAGAACAAGATGCTAAGTGTTAGGGTTCAGGAATTGGGACCCATGAGTTGTGAATATTTTGAGATTCAGTACCTCGTGGAGGTTATTGGCTAAAACCCGGTGTGAAAGCGGTCTTTTTGTTGAGTTGTTATCTGCCTTTCATTTATTTGTGATCACCGGATTTAGATCGTGTTTCCGTACATCTACTATGTCATTATTATGGTATTCCGTTGATAGTTGTTGTTTACCTTACTTACTGAAATTACCGTATTATTTGCCATTTCGCGTACTCCTTATGTAGATATCATACTCAGTTTTTCCTATACTAATACTTGTTCAGGTTATTTAGTTCAGTAGGTGTCTTGGCTGTACCTCGTCACTACTCCATTGAGGATAGTCTTGATACTTGCTGGGTACCGCCATGGTGTACTCATACTTCACTTCTACACATTTTTGTGCAGATCCAGGTATTTTCGAAGTCAGTTAATCATTAGGTAGCTGTGTAGATTGTTGCTGTGGAACCTCAAGGTAAACCTGCTGCTGCGTTCGCAGGCTTCGGAGTCACTTTCTGATTTGTATTTACACTGTTTACTTTATTTCAAATAGTTGTATTTAGTATATTGTAGCAAACTCTGTAGATCTTATGACTTGTACTACCGGTTTTCGAAATTGTAAATTTTTATAGAGATTTTTATTTCACAAATTGTTAGATGTTATTTAATTATTGTTGTTATTCAGTAAATGTTAGGCTTACCTAGTCCCTAAGATTAGGTGCCATCACGATACCCAACGGAGGAAAAATTGGGTCGTGACACGTTGGTATCAGAGCTCTAGGTTCATAGGTGCTACGAGTCATAAGCGAGTTTAGTAGAGTTTTGCGGATCGATACGGAGATGTCTGTACTTATCTTCGAGAGGCTACAGAACTATTAGGACAGTTTCACTTCCTTCATTCCTATCGTACGAGTTCATTGGTCTCGAAGTTTGAACTTTTATCATTCTATTCTCTCACAGATGGTGAGGACACGAGCTGCAGTTATCGATGACGCTGCTCCCGTAGCGGATGCCGCTAGAGGCAGAGGCAGAGGTCGATGAGGAGCACGTACCGCAGCTAGAACATCTACCAGAGCAGTAGTTGAGGAGCCTCCAGTAGCTCCAGTTAGGGGGCAGGTAACGGAGGCGCCTGTTGTTACCCCCGGACTTCAGGAGACCTTAGCACAGTTCCTGAGCATGTTTCGTACATTGGCTCAGGCGGGGTTGATTCCGGTTGCACCAGCTATTTCACAGACCGGAGGAGGAGCTCAGTCTCCCGCCGCCCATACTCTAGAGTAGCGAGTTCATGTTGGTCAGGTTCCAGGTATGATGTCGACACAGCCTGTGGTCCCAGTTCAGCTCGTGGTTAGGGCAGCAGCATCTGAGGAAGAACAACTTAGACTTGTGAGGTACAAGAAGTACCACTCTCCTACCTTCAGTGGATTGGCGACAGATGATGCCCAGGGTTTTCTAGAGGAGTGTCACCGCATTCTCCGTACTATGGGTATTGTGGAGGCGAGCGGGGTTGCTTTTACTATGTTCCAGCTCAGGGGAGCAGCTTATCAGTGGTGGTGGGCGTATGAGTTGGGTAGCCCGACTGATTCAGCTTCACTTACATGGGTTCAGTTTTCAGAGATGTTCCTGAGAGAGTTTGTACCTCAGTCCATTCGAGATGCATGGCGCGCGGAGTTTGAGCAACTGCGCCAGGGCACTATGTCAGTGTCAGAGTATGCCGTTAGATTCAGTGATTTGGCTAGACATGCGCCTTTTGTTATCGCTACAGTTAGAGAGTATGTCCGTAGATTCATTGAGGGGCTTAGGCATGATATTCAGTTCAACATGGCTAGGGAGATGGAGTCGGATGTTTCATTTCAGCAGGTGGTAGGGATCGCTCACCTAGTGGAGGGCATGTGGGATCAGGAGAGAGAGAGGACAGGCGGTACCGTGAGAGAGAGAGAGGACATACGAGGTTAGGAGAGAGAGAGGACAGGGAGGCGAGGAGGCCTCGTAGACCGGAGAGATCTACTGGTCCTTATTTTGGAGGCAGGGTATGACATGGTAGTGGTTTCGTGGGTCAGCCAGTTCAGTTCGCACTTCAGACTTCGCACAGTGTTTCAGGTGCTCATGGGTCTCAGAGTACCCGTATCGCACAGTTATCACAGCCACATTAGCAGAGAGGTTGCTTCGAGTGTGGAGATACCAGCCACATGGTGAGAGATTGTCCTAGACTCCGGACAGGTGTGTCACAATGGAGTATTCAGGCGAGTAGAGGGTGCTCAAGAGGGGAAGGCCCGACCCATTGATGTGTTTCATATAGTAGGCTTGAGGCCGTTACGTCAGATGATGCCATACAAGTATGCTTTTGATTTGTTACAGAGGGGCACCATTCATATTTTGTTTCAGTTCTGCTTATCGGGGTGAGTCCCCTATTTGTTGCTCCACTTATGGCTGAGTTCATGACTTAGTATTCTGTACATGTGTTTTCCCCTGTTGGGAGATTCTATGAGTGATATCCATGTCTATCATTGTTTTAATTCATTATTGAAAGTTACGAGACTAGAAGTGAATTAATGTTATCTATTATGGCAGGTTTGATGTGATTCCTGAGTAATTTGGTTACGATTTGTGATTTGATACTCTACCGGGGTGAGAGTTCAGTAAGTGTTATGATTTTATTGGTAGAATTGAGTTAGTGGAAGATTTTAATTTGTATGATATGTATTCAGCTTGTGATTCAGAGTTGAGGGTGAGACCCTCGCGATTCCATGTAATTTGATATGTTTGAGCTGGGCTGCGTGCCGCGTGCCGCGGTGGAAGTTATATTAGGATGAGATCCTTGTGATTTGTTCATATACTTTAATTTTTCCTTTTAAATTGATTTGTAGGATGGTACTCATAGAGAGTTGTGTCTGTCGGGCTTGTTTGATGTTTCTCTTATGTGTTTCTCTTTACATATTAGTTATTTTCGTTATATGCTTCTTGAGTTTTAGCTTGCGGGGTGTGTTCCTGGTGGTGTTAGTTTTGACTTGTCGATTCGGGTGTATAGTTAAGAGGTCTTCATATTTCTTTCATCGTTGTCAGTGTTGTGGAGATTTGAAACAGGGTTCTAACGGAGATGAGGCTAATTGCCGGTGCTGGTTTTGATTACGGGCAGCTATTGTGATCAGAAATGTTATTATGGGCCTATGTGTGGCGTGTCATGTTGAATGGTCGTACTTTGTGGGTGTATGCATGAGTTGTTGCAGCTGGTTGAGACTGATACTGGGTATGGATTTAGAATTGGGTCCTTTAGAGATGAACGAAAGGTGAGAATTTTGACTCTAAGGCTTATCGGTGTTGGTAGAAAGGATAAATTACAATTGAGATGGTGTCGTCAGTCTTATATGGATTGGGGTGACGTGGGATCACCCGCGGGTGTATGTTGGATATGTGCTTTCAGTGATTTGAAGACTTCGAGGCTATTCTTGGCACGTTCGAGGATGAACGTTTGTTTAAGAGGGGAAGGATGTAACGACCCGACTGGTCGTTTTGAGAATTTAAGTCTCGTTCGGCAGCATAAGGCCCTGAGGAGCTTTGTATTATTGTATTGACTTGCGTGCGTGGTTGAATTCAGTTATCGGATGATTCAGAGTGATTTAGGACACTTAGTCCCTAAAACGAAAGCTTAAGTGTTAGGATTTTGACCGTACTTGGAACTGTATGAAGACGACTCCGGAATAGAGTTCCGGCGGTTCCGTTAGCTCCATTGGGTGATTTTGGACTTAGGAGCGTGTCCGAACGATAAATTTGAGGTCTGTACCTGATTTAGGCTTGAAATGGCGAAAGTTAAATTTTTGGAGATTTTGACCGGAAGTGGACTTTTTGATATCTGGGTCGGAATGTGATTCCAAGAGTTGGAACAACTCCGTTATGTTATTTGGGACTTGCTTGCGAAATTTGACGTCATTCCGGGTTGATTTGATAGGTTTCGGCGCGAGTTTTAGAAGTTGGAAGATTTGAAAGTTCATAAGTTCGATTCATGATGCGATTCGTAGTTTCGTCATTGTTTCATGTGATTTGAGACCTCGATCGAGTCCGTATTAGGTTATGGAACTTGTTGGTATGCTTGGACAGGGTCCCGGGGGCCCTAGGTGAGTTTCGGACGAGTTTTGGATGATTGTATAGTTTTAAACAGGTCTGGTTCTGGTGTTTTCGCACCTGCAACACTTTGGAGCACAGGTGTGGCTCCGCTTCTGCGTGAGCCTGGTCGCTTCTGCGATCGTTGAGGCCTGGGAGCTCGCTCGCTTCTACAGAAGCTGGCACGCAGGTACGAAGGCCGCTTCTGTGGTTCCTCGATCGCTTCTACGAAGAAGCTCGCTTCTGCGTCCCCTCTTGCGCTTCTGCGGTGCCGCTGGTGCGGCTATGTTGTCCGCAGATGCATACCTGGGCCTGGTAAGTTAAGTTCGCAGATGTGAACGTTTGTCCGCAAATGCGATAGCGCAGATGCGCTTAATGGTCCTCCTGGGTAGAATCATATAAGTCGAGGGTTTGGCCATTTTCTTCATATTTTGAGTTTTAGATCTCGGTTTTGGGAGCTTCTTTGAGGGTTTTCAAGCAAATCGATTGGGTAAGTGTTCTTCACCTAGAATTTGTTATATTCCATGATTTTATCTTTATTTTTGTCATTAAATTGGTATTTTGAGTTGAGGAAAACGGTAGTTTTCGAAGAAAGTTTTCAAAATGAAAAATCATGATTTGAGGAATGAAATGATATCGAAATCTATTAAATTTAGTATGGTTGAACTCGTATCGGAATTAGTGTTCGGGTTTTGTGAAATTTGTCGGGTTCCGAGGTGCTGGCCCGGGAGTCGACTTTTGGGTCGATTTTTAGATATTGATAAAGATTGAAGCTTTATGATTCGGAGTAGTTTCTTATGAGTTTTATTTGTGCTTTAAAATTATTTTGATTAGATTTAAGCCGTCCGGAGGCCATTTCACCGAGAAGTTCATTTTTGAGTATCTGTTTGTCTTCTTTGAGGTAAGTATCTTACGTATCTTTGTGTGGGAGAACTACCCCTTAGGATTTGAGTCTTCTATGCTGATTTTAGTCCGTGCATGCGAGGTGACGAGTACGTGCTCGGACTTATTTGTGGAAAATTTGGTCTTTTAGGGTTCTTAGGTTTTTGTATTTACTGAATATGCAGTTGTTTTGTTATGAATACGTTTTTTAATTTCTAGTTTCGCCTATACTTGTTTTAATTAGAGTTAACTGATTCATGATCCACTCTTGTTGTTTATTTGATTCATCTGTGCCTTAACTTAAATTGTTATCTATTTTATTGTCATGTTATCTTTTCCCTAAATGCTTATTGTTATTTGAAGTTATAATTATCTTTCTGCTGCTTATACTTAATTGAATTTGTTGTGCCTCTTTCGTAATTGCCCGACCTTAAAAGAAGTTTAGATATCCTATATCTTAGTTGACTTGTCCTTATTTGGAACCATTCGACTTGTGTTAGCTCCCTTGTTGTTGAACTGTACATTGCGGGCCGTTGTTACACATTATTTCCTTCCTTGTTGAGTTGTTCTTATTATGACTTGGATTCTCTATTGTGTTTACTCCTTGTGAATTAGTTCCTCCGTTTCTTTGAGTTCTAAAATTTTTGAATTAACTTATTTGTCATACCCTTGTATTATTGTTATTGTTGCTGTTATACTTGTTGTTGTAATGCACAAGATTTCTGCCGTGCGGTTGTTGTTATTGTGATGTACGAGGTTTATGCCGTGCGGTTGTTGTTATTGTGATGCACGAGGTTTCTGCCGTGCGAGTGTTATTGGGTTGCACGAGGTTCTGCCGTGCTATTGTTACTATTGATATTTGCACATGCGGCATGATAAGGCGGGACATATATATGTGAGTTGCGCATGTGGCGAAACAAGGTGGGAACATTATCATGCACGTGTGGCGAGACAAGGCGGACATTTATTTTACTATTGCACACGTGGCGAGACAAGGTGGGCTATGTCAGAGATTTATTTGTGATGACTTGTGATAGCCTGGGGGCATTCTTGTTGTTGATATTTGTGTAGTGGTGTACTTACCTGTGTGAGTTCTATCTTGTGAAAAATTATGGGAAAAACATTCTACGTGCTGTCCATTTCTTTTCCTATACTTACTAGCTGGCATGAACTATGTTAGGACACTTGCACAAGCATACACATAGTTAGACACTCTTATCGGTTAAGAGGTTTTCTTGATATTGTTGAGTATAGATGCACACCCTTGTTTTCTTGCCTTCTATGTGAGAATGACTCTATTTGTCACGTGAGTTGTCAGTGCGGTTATAAGTTGTAATGAGAGCACATGATGCTAAGTGTTAGGGTTCAGGAATTGGGACCCGTGAGTTGTGAATATTTTGAGGTTCGGTGACTCGTGGAGGATTTTGGCTAAAACCCGGTGTGAAAGCGGTCGTTTTGTTGAGATGTTATTTGCCTTTTATTTATTTGTGATCACCGGATTTAGATCGTGTTTCCGTACATCTACTGTGTCATTATTAAGGTATTCCTCTAAAAGTTGTTGTTTACCTTACTTACTGAAATTACCGTATTATTTGCCATTTCACGTAGTCCTTATTTAGATATCATACTCTGTTATTCCTATACTTATACTTATTTAGGTTATTTAGTCTAGTAGGTGTCTTGACTGTACCTCGTCACTACTCCATTGAGGTTAGTCTTGATACTTGCTGGGTACCATCTTGGTGTACTCATACTGCACTTTTGCACATTTTTGTGCAGATTCAGGTATTTTCGAAGTGAGTTGATCATTAGCTAGCTGTGCAGATTATTGCTGTGGAGACTCAAGGTAAACCTGCTGCTGCGTTCGCACGTTTCGGAGTTACCTTTTGATTTGTATTCACACTGTTTAGTTTATTTCATACAATTGTATTTAGTAAATTGTAGCAAACTCCGTAGAGCTTATGACTTGTACTACCGGTTTTGGGAATTGTAAATTTTTATAGAGATTTCTATTTCAAAAATTGTTAGATGTTATTTAATTATTTTTATTATTCAGTAAATGTTAGGCTTACATAGTCCCTAAGACTAGTTGCCATCACGATAGCCAACGGAGGGAAAATTTGGTCGTGACATGTACACCAGACTAAATCACTTTGGAAAGTTGACAATGACCTAAACTTAGTTATAGCTTAAAATTTCATCAAATTGCAAGACAAAAAAATTACTTTGTGAAATTTATATGCTAGATATAGATCGGTGCTCTTTCATTGCAGCCAGAAGAAGAACGTGAAAAACTTTTCGGCAGGGGGGATGTTGAGAATAAAATAGAAAACAGGAATGGAAAATAGTATCAATTAATCAGTTTTACGATATTAACTATTAAATCCAACTATAATTCTACAGTTATCGCTTCATATTACAATTTGTTTTGTTAATATGAACTATTTTTATAAAGAACCATATAAATATCATTAGGCACTTTATTCTTTTTGGTTACCAGAATAAAAATACAGCAAAGCACTAATACAACGACATCAAACACAGTAACATAATTTGCAACATGGATTACTGGTTAATAGTTCTTTTTTACTATAAAATTGCAAGTAAAGAACCAACTTGCATTAACATTGACAATCAACTAAACTTATTTATAGCTTAAAGATCATGAGCCTATAATCCTAGTGAGGTAAAGCGGCTTCAGTTGAGAATTTAACGCAACTGCATTCATAAGTCTCATAAATGCCTTTGCTCCAGCAAACCCTCGCCCACTCGCCTTATCAGTTCCTAATTGCAACACGGAAAACCTAAGCTAATTAATCCCCTTGAGGAACATATTGTACATAAGTAAATCATTATGAACTCTAACTAATAAACCTTTTAAAAATAATGAAAATTTCAAATAATGCAAACCTTTTGAAAATCATGCAATAGAAAGATCAGTATCAATAGTGTATTATCTGAAAATCATGCTCGATCCCTAATTAAGTATACTAACCTCGTGTCGGCGCGACAGGAGTATCCGGAAAGCAGTTGCAAAAGTGAGCTTAACCGCATTCAAAAATAGCAGTAACATGTTGCTTCACTTGCATCCCAAAATAGTAGCAAAAGATGTTTCACTGGCGAAAGTGCTAACAAATGATAGTCGTTCAACTTGCTTGTCTTTTTTACAAAATTGAATCTCATATTAAATTTAGAAGGAACAGAAATTTCAAATACCTCTCAGTAGTTTTTCGGAGGGGAAATTTTCATTTCCGCCTTACATTTGCTGTAGGAAAGCATTGTCTTTGCTGGTTGTGTGTGGGTGCTCTTGTTTCTATGTGGCAACATGTTCAATTTATCGTTTATTTCCTTCCGCAACGTCCTTGATGGTGGATGGCATTTGTGAGACGACCAAATTACTTTTGTCCATGAAAGACAGAATAACTAACTTTCCTGGGACTGCCTCATTGTATTTTGTAAACAACTTTTTTATTTGAATGTTGAAGATCTTGCCAGTTAGTTGCTTTTGCGCGTTCACAAGAGGCAACATTTCTTTCTGGAAAGATAAAATTGGTTATGTATGTGTGGGAGGAGGCTCAACTTGCAGAAGATACTTGTTTGTGGTTTTGTGAAGTTAACAATGTACCTTGACATTATAGATATCATAAATCTCTTCCGATGTGAGAAGCAATATTTTTTCTGCATGCTCGTCGGAAATAGTTGCTATTGTAGAACTACTCTGGTCTGTGAGCGTGACTTCAAATTGGCACCTAATTGTAAGAAAAAATAATTGCTTATTTAAAAAGATGGTGAATATGTAATATTAAATGTAAACAGTTATGTGGAAAAATGTTGTTGCATGTATACCTGGGAACCAGTTGGGTAGATCGGCGACAATTAGTGCAGTAAAATTTTCTTCGTGAGATAGCTCGTGTGAAATGTTGTTTGCAGTCTGAACAAGTTAGGTTACAGAATCGTTGGTTCTCATTTTGTAGTGCTACTTCAGCTTGTATGTAGAATATTTGGCCCTAGCAAATGCAATGATGCCATATATTTATTTTTTGTTATTAGAGAATGAATACATATTGGTATCTTAATGTGCAGCAATTTCAATAATGAAATTACTTTCAAAGAAAACAAGTATTCCCTCAGTTCCTGACTATTCATTCCTAACAAAAGCTTCTAAAGTAAAATAGTTTGGAATATCAGATGTTCTCGAAGAGCCGATAAATATCAGATCTCAAATAGATGGTAGAATTGCTTCATTACACTCTACAAATATTCATGCTTATTAAAAGATAAATAGATATAATTCACAACTTACTGTAGCAATGATCCAATTAGTTCCAACATAAAGATGTTTTGAATAAGTTCTGATATTGCGATGTAACTGTATTATACAATGGAAGAATATCTAATAAAGATGTTCTTAACATTGATATGCTGCTCTCTTCTATTAGATCTTTCGGCATTGGTAATATCTGTACATTTGAAATACAATAGTTTGTAAGCACATTTGTGATATACAAAGTTTTAGCATTTAGCAATTCATGGCCGGATGAATGATTTGAATGGAATTTCTATAATCTACTTATTAGCTCTTCTTCAAAGCCATTCAAATGTTTGTTTTCTACCAAACTTAAAGCAGATTGATTGAAGGTAGAGACATCAAAGGATACTATTTATATAGCAAGGAAGTGAAAATACTTGTATATACAACTACACAAGGTCATGCCTCTATATAACACAAGATCATGTTTCCCTGCAATACTGTTTTATAATACAATATACCTTACTGGTTAAATAACTTCATTCATCAACTCTAACTTCTTTTAATCAAAAGCTAGTACATTTAAAATTCATCCATCTTTTACAACTTATGCAAGAACTACTATATGTCAAATTCCTAATAAGAGCGAGATTATGTCACCTACAATTTAAGATAGATTATCTATTCGTCCAAATCCATCCGGAAACATATAGGATTAGAGGAGACAAAGTCGCTCTTTTTTCTTCAGCTTTCTAATCACATGAATATTCTAGCCAATCTTAATCCAAAGTACTGAATGAAAATAACATATTTTTGAAATATAATTTGATTTAAAATCCAACAACTAAATATGACATCAAAAGGATCGAATTCTTTAGCAAACCTGGATGAGTCAACAATAAGTAAAAAAAAAATGAAGTATAATCATAATTTTTGAGAAACTACCTTTATTAAAGAACAACTACAAGTAAATCAGAAATTCATTGTTAAAAAGAAAAATAAGCAACTACAAACTTAATTTTGCTATATTTCTACATTTGAAGGCATTATATTTTTCTCTGAATAATTCTTAGCAAGAATCTAATTCTTTGGCGCATATAACAGTAATGCGCAAATAACCAAAAATATTTTTAAGTTATCTTTTAAAGGCTTCTTCCTAATTTGTTGTCTTGCCATAACTAAAATTTGCTTTTCTGGATCATTGCCTCTAACTTTACTGAAGTACAACTAAAGATTTTTAAAATCTTATGGGGCAGTGATATGTTTTTGAGACTCTTGGATTGGTTGTACTTATAGCTACCACACATCGTTACTCCATGCAGCTATCCCAAAAATTATGCTTTTTCATAAAGAAATAGATTGAAAGCTCGAAGTCAGTCCTGCAAAAGCATAAATCAGTTGTGAAACAACCGAGACAGATTAAAACCTACAAAATCAAAAGCATAATATGATTTTAGTCCTAATTTTACTTAGATTCTTATAGCAAGGGAAACAATAAGAGAGGTACTTTGCATTGTTGAGAATATATTTAAAGAAATGGTCAAATATTATAGTGATATATAAATGTTGGTAGCAAAAAGTTAAACCATAATAATTCCAGTAATGTGTAGTGAACCTAAGTATGCTTTGGAAGATCATAATTGCAGCAAAACCAAAGGTTAATTGAAGCATGGAAAGCAGCATTTTAAAGGGTACAACCTCAACTTGAATCTCGGTTTCATTTATTGTGTGCTATTGCTAGACAGCATACGAAAAGTGAAACACTACATCATACTTGAATCGTCAGTTGTTATTTGGAACCAATAAAACAGGCTTATGTATACTTACCGGTCATCCATGATGATAAAGTCTTGAATTCTTCTCCCATTTGAAGCATATGTTGAGGGGCTGGCGTTGAGCACAATGGCAAGCACATCTTGCGTTTATAAAGAACGATGAATAAGTTAATAGATAGTAAAAATTATTATAGACAATAATAATAATAATAATAATAATAATAATAATAATAAATGTGAATTTTAGGTGAACAAACAACATAGATAGTTAAATATTAAATTACCAAATTCAGATCCCTCGGGTTAATACTCGAAGTTGCCAAATGGTGTAAGATTTTGTAACATCCCAACCGGTCATTTTGAGCCCTAGCGTGTTGTTCGACAATCTAAGACCATGAGTAGTCTCACATCAAGTATTATGATTTGTGCGCGTGGTCGGAATTGAATTTCGGGAAGTTCGGAGTTGATTTGGAAAGAAAACTCTTATTTCGGAAACTTTAAGTTGGAAGAATCTGACTAAGGTTTGATTTTGGAGTAAACGACCTCAGAATCGAGATTGGAAGGTCCCAACAGGTTCGTATGATGATTTTGGACTTGGGCGTATATCCAGATCGGGTTTAGGATGACTCGGGAGCGTTTCGGTGCCTATCGTGGAAGTTGGCATTTTGGAAGAATTTCATTAAAATTGGGTTGAGGTGTATTGCAATATTATCGATGTCTGTTTGGGATTTCGAGTCTGGGAATAGCTCAATACGGTGATTCTGGTATTGGGAGCGCGTCGGAAAGTGGATTTGAAGGTCCGTAGGTCATTTCGGGGTCATTTGGCGAAAGTTAGAAATTCGAAGGTTTCTGAGATGTTTGATCGGGAGTGGACTTTGTGATATCGGGGTCGGATTCCGATTCCAGAAGTTGGAGTAAGTCCGTAATGTCGAATTTGACTTGCGTGCGAAATTTGAGGTCAATCGAACGTGATTTGAAAGGTTTTGGTATCGAATATAGAAGTTTGAAGTTTTAAAGTTCATTTAGCTTGAATTGGGTGCGATTCTTAGTTTTAATGTTGTTTCGGGCATTCCAGGGGTTCGAGCGAGTCCGTTTTATGATTCCAAACTTGTTGGTATGTTCGGCCGGGGCCCCGAGGACCCTAAGTGGCAATCGGACGAGGCTTGGACCAAGTTGGAAATTGGGAGCAACAGCTGCAGCTCCCATTTGCTGTCATAATCGCACCTGTGCTTGGCCAGCCGCAGAAGCAAAAGAGTGAGGGCATCTCAGCCACCGCAGGTGTGGAGGTTTTGGTGCACCTGCGTGACCGTAGGTGCAAGAGCAGTAGCCGCAGGTGCGGGACTGCAGATACGGCCAAGGCGCCGCAGGTGCGAAAAATCGCTGGGCAGAATCATTTTAAGAGAGGGATTTGGCTCTTCTTCTCTCATTTTCACTTGGTTTGGGCGATTTTAGAGAGCTTCAAGAAGAGAATTTTTATCATCTATGTCAAGGTAAGTGATTACCGCATATTGTGAGTTAAATGGAAGATTTATATATGGATTCAAGCATGAAAATTTATAAAAATTTGGGATTTTGAAGAAAAACCTAGAAATTTGTATTCTTGGATTTTGATCACGAATTTGGGCATGAAATTAAGAATAAATTATATATTTGAGTTCGTAGTGCTATGGGTAGTGTTTGTCTTAGAAAACTTTTGAAATCCAGGCACATGGGCTCGAGGGTTGCTCTATCTATTTTTCGAGCGGAGTTGGAAATTGTTATAAATTAATTAATTATGAGTATTAGAGTATATTTTGGGTTGCATCTTAATTGACTAGTTTGGAGTGACGGGCATCGGTTTGAGGTGTTAGAGAGGCTTTGGAGCCGGTTATGGAATTTCGGAGCGAGGTAAGTCTCCTGTCTAACTCCGTGAGGGGGAAATTACCCCTAGTTGTTGTATATTGATATGTGCTACTTGTTGTGGGGGGTTACGTACGCGCGGGGTTACGAGAGCCCGTACGTAGCTACATTCATGTTATTGTCCGGATAGACTTAAGTTCACACCATGCTATAGATGTACTATTTGAGCAGTCTCTCGCCTATTAAATTCCTCTGTTTTACATTACTACTTGAGACTAGACTTACTATTGTAGAGACTACACGAGTTCATGATTGCTCACCGAATAATTTTACTCGTCTTACGACATGTTTTTGTGGTATATATGTTTCATTGAAATGTTTTTGTTAAAGAAATTACAACTCACATGTTTATTAGTGAGTGGGGTCAAAGACCCGTCAAAGCTTCTTACTCTTATGGGATCGGGCCGTTCGCCTCGGCAGGAATTTGTATTTCACTGTTATGGGATCGGGCCGTTCGCCTCGGCAGGATTTATGTACTACACTCACATGGGAGCGGGCCATTCACCTTGGTAGTTTAATAGATGTATCTATGGTTCGGGTCATTCGACCCTCGACAGTGCACATTTTAAATGTTTATGTTGGATCGGGTCGTACGCCTCGGCATTTCCTATATCATATCCTCATGGATTCGTGCATAATATTTGGCAAAAAGCCAGTGTACCTGTGAGTTTTCTTGATTTGAGTTATGACGATCTATCTGATGAGATCCACTATCTATATATATATATGCTCCGGTTAAGGAGGGAATTTCTAATGGAGAGCTTGGGTTCCTCGTAAAGAGTGGGGATTTGTACCACGTGATTTATTACTTGTTTACCTCATTTATTTACTCTGCCTCATATTTACTTATTTCTTTACTATACCTGATGTTATTGGACCACTAGTAAGTATCTATGTTGACCCCTCATCACTACTCCTCCGGGGTTAGGCTAGATACTTACTGGGTACACATTGATTACGTACTCATGCTACACTTGCTGCACATTTTTGTGCAGGTATATATGTGACTAATGGCCTTGTGAGAGCAGAGGCATGTATGCATACGGGGACTTACGTGAGCTGCATTCCATATTACGACCCGCAACCGGCAGAGTCTCCTTCAGAGTATTTATATTTTTTCTGTCCAAATTTATATTCCGGACAGATATTGTATTTTATTTTACATTCATAGTTGATGTGCATGCACTTGTGACACCGGTTTTTAGGGTGATTATGAGTTGTTCTGTATTGAAATTATTAAAAATATTATTATTTACTCTGTAAACTCCATCTTCTACTATTTAATGGAAGGAAAAATATATTTTCAAAATATTAAAATAAGAACCAAATTGAGTATTTATTGTTGGCTTGCCTGACAACGATATCCGGTGCCATCACGACCTTTAATAGATTTTGGGTCGTGACAACATTGTATCAGAGCGCTAGGTTCACTTAGGTCTCACGAGTCATGAGCGAGTCTAGTAGAGTCTTGCGGATCGGTACGGAGACATATGTACTCATCTTCGAAAGGCTGCAAGGCTGTTAGGAGCACTTCCCTTGTTGATTGCTCATCGTGCGAATTGATTCTTTTGAGGCTTGTACCTTTATTTATTTCCTATTCAATCTTATGCGGCGTGAAGCGCTTGTTATAGATTGGTAATAGAGGAATCGACATGGTACTACAGAGGTGATGCAGGATATCTCTGCGTGTGTGTTTGATTAGGCTATTACCATCGCCTTGCGAAAGACCGTCCTGTCATTTCAGCTCAGCAATAGTATTTCCTATGGTTTTGAGATTTGGCATTGATTGTTATGACGATTCGTGTGTTGTTATCACACCGTGTTTGTGTAATGGTAGGATACTTGTCTATGCGTCGAGGCACAGAATGACTTGAAAGGAGGTTTTACTTAGTACATGATTCAGAAGTTCAGCATTTTATTTCCGGCAGAGGAAAGACAATCAGACTAGGAATGTTTAGATTTGGGTTGATGGAATAACGAGACTTGGTATTTTCGAGGGCGGTAGAGTTCTCAATTGTGATGTGGTGTCATTTTCCTTGTTGAACGCGTTAAGGTTCGTCGATGTTATGGTCTTCTTCAATTTGCCTTCGGGGAAGGGTGTTGTGAAATGGTGCTTGAGATGCGGTTGTCAGAGATAACGGAGTGTAGAGATTTCGGAATCGAATTGGTACTTCTAGTATTGATGGCTCGAGAAAGATGATCTTCTAAGAGGTTTAGAGTTGGCGGAGACTCATGTGATCGGATGTTTCAAAAATGTATTTGGGTTTAGAGCAACAAGTGGGCAGCAAAGGACGATGAAGGACATATGGGATGTGTCTTGCGGTGGTTGAATTGTTAAGAGGTCAAGTGTGAAAAGTAGAAGTCGAGGAGTTGCTTAAAGGAGAGGGTTTGGCCAAAGTGGGAGAGTGAAAGAGTAGCATATGGGTTCTGTGGTAGGATAGCCACACACCTTGAGGGAAGCTTAGAGCAATCTGGGAATCGTGATGGGCAGTGACTAGGACCATGGATTTTATTTGGATGCAACATGACTTCGAGTTTGGAATGCATTGTTGGACTTTTAGCTGATGTAAATGGGGAAGAAGGAACCTTGGCGGGTCCTAGGGTTATGTAATTGTAGCTTCAAGCTAAGTGGAAGAGCCCCATCGTCTATGATTGGATTACGTAGTTGTCAATTTGTGCGGTTTCTGGTTACCTGTGTATTAATGGGTTATTAAGACTAAGGAAATAAAACATCAGTGGTAACTTGAGCAAAGGATTTGAGCAATGTGTGCTATCTTTGTCCTTATCGGTTCATGTTCAGGTCTTGGGTAAACTCAGAGTCTATGCTTCGTGTAGATGTGATGTATAAGGAAAGGAATTCAACTGGTTGCTTCTTCGAGAGGGTGTTCATGTGCTAGCAAGGCCTTGGAGTTTGATTATATTCGGGGACAAGTCAGAGTAGGTGACTCTCAACAATGGTCCTAGTAGGTTCAAAATTAAAGTGCGGTGACTAAGGATTTCGAGCCTGTAGTATGATTAAGTATTTGAGCTTTTGAAATGGATTATGAAAGGTGGCTTGGAGTGTTTTACACTATTGTCGATTTGTGGTGTGGCATTTAAGGAATGGGAGAAATTAACTTCGGATTCATAGATGGAGTTTTAGAATGGGTGTACCAGTTGAAGATGCGAATATGCGCATAAGGAGGGTATGAGATGGTTCGTGGGTTTTGGAGACAACGTGGTCTCATGAAATAAGGTCACTCAGGATGAGTGCAGATTTGGGTTCATGATGTTTTGAATGGAGATGTTATTATTCCTAAGGCAAGTCTAGAGTAAATTAGAAGAAGTAAGATCAGTTAGCAATGGTTGAATTGGCATGATGGTGGCAATGATCAGTTCCTTCAGTGTATTAAGTATACATGTGATTTGTGGTGGTACGTGCGAGGCTTGACGGCCGCTGTAATTGATTTTATTCGGAGGCATTCGAGTATTATGGCATGTTATATGTAGATGGATCCCGGAAGGGTTATGGTGGTTTAGACCATTACTTGAGGTTTGTATTTTCTACAGTTATGTGAATTCAGTCATGTGTTGCTATGATTCTCCTGAAATGACTTAAGTAAAAGGTTTCTATATCATGAAGTGTTTATCTTATTAGTGGGTTAGGGGTTATTATGAAATTATGGTACTCTCACGTATTGGCATGTTAGGTGCAGTGAACGGCAGGGGAAATTAGAAGTTGAGGATCAAGGTTGCGGTTCGGTGTTGACAAGAATGTCACGAGCTCGGATAAGCAGGGAAGAATTCAGATGTTTAGAGTAAGCAGGTATTGTCCTTAGCGTCACATGAGATCGATGTCCTGTGTAAGAGGCTTTGTGTACTGATTTGCAGCCTCTTGATTTACTTTACAACATTAGTGTGACCGGTGGTATGGATGTAGAGACTTGTTACCTGGTGCGGAAGGTCGTGGGAGTGTATCCCATGGGAAGATTGTATAAGTGTGAAATGTAGTCACTTGATTGATTAAAGATTTAAAACCAAGTATGGAGATTGTGGTACTACCGCTAATGTGAGAATTTATGCCTGAATGGCCCTCGGTTCATTTGGTTGTGGAATGTGGAAGTTTGTTCCGGATTTGACAGCTATTCTTATGCATCGTGAATAAGTCATTGTGGGTCTTGAGAGGCTATTTATCCAAGCATGGTATGATCAGAATCGGTTTGAGGTCCGTGGATGGATCTAAATGTGAATATGGGCTCTATATCAGGCCGGATGTGCTCATCTCAGCATAGCGTTTTTTTCGGAGGGGTCTTCGGGCCTTGGATGTTATTTCTGTTATCAGCTATTCCATGTAATCTATATTATACCAGGTGGGTTATGAGGTGGTTTGATTATTCGCACTCGTATTGAGATCCCGTATAGTTTGTGGTATTATGTGAGCAGGATGGCTTTCGAGATGCAGATCATATATCTCACCTCAGTTTTGATTGAGTTTTATAGCGTATGATGCTACCCGTCTCCCCAGGATTTGTATTATGCACTTGGCGTGCTTATGGTTAATATTCGGGAATTTCGTGAGTACAAGCATTACGGCTCGATGTGTTTTTTATTTAGATTATTATGTGTGTATCGGGTGGCGCGCCACCACGGGTATATGGTTGGATCGGGTGGCACACCGCCATAGATATGTTGTTTGGATCGGGTGGCAAACCGCCACGGATATGTTGTTTGGATCGGGTGGCACGCCACCACGGGTATCATGGTTGGATTGGGTTTCATGCCACAACTGTATCATGTGTGGATCGGATTGCATGCCACAACAGTGTGATATTGAGTACAGTTTCCCATATCTACTATTGTGTGATTTGCTTCTCATTTTCTGAGGAAGGTTCGTGGCATCTTTTTGGTTGTTTAAATTAGCTACGTGGGTTGAGTAGTTCTTTCCAGAGTTCTTTTCCTTATGTATCACATTCAGGGTTGTAGCTTACTGGCATATTATGGCATCATATGGGACTTTTGGTAGTGTATGAGGTGGCTTATTGCATGAGCATCTTGTACTAGGTGAGACGCGATTATTGGATCTGGGATCAGTGTGATTGGGTTTATATGAAGCATATTAAAGAGTAAATATTGTTATTCAGTCCAGAATGAGGTAATGGTTCTTGTCGGGAGGGGAGACTCCATAAACTATGATTCGGTAGGTGGTTATGAGTTCTACACATCCTTTCTGTTGTGGCAGTATTGTGAGAGTTGAAACCAGACTTATATGCTTCGTGGGGTGCGTTGTGGGTATCAGATTCGTGGGATTTCGACTATCGTTGCGAGAGGAGGTTATTATGGTCATGTGAGTTACACGGTGCATGGTATGAATTCAGTAAAGGTATGCAATCATGTATTGGTGCATCGTGTAGTGATTGAAACAACGTTCGTATGTTGGAAGCAAGCCTAGTAGAGAATTTCGGACGTTGGAATTTGGATCTAAGGCTTATTTGCCTAAATAAATGAGAGGACCTTTAGATTTGCTCGAGCTAATGTGCTCAGCTGGGTTGTGGTAGCACGGGTAGGTGCACGAGGTGTTAACTAGTGATTTGAGACAACTCTAGAACATTTCTTAGCACGTTCGAGGATGAACATATGTTTAAGTGGGAGAGAATGTAACGACCCGATCGGTCGTTTTGAGCCCTAGCGTATTGCTCGACAGTCTGAGTCCATGAGTAGTGTCACATCAGGTATTATGATTTGTGCGCGTGGTCGGAATTAAATTTCGGGAAGTTCAGAGTTGATTTGGAAAACAAACTCTCATTTCAGAAACATTAAGTTGGAAGAATCTAAATAAGGTTTGACTTATGAGTAAACGACCTCGGAATCGGGATTGGAAGGTTCCAACAGGTTTGTATGATGATTTTGGACTTGGGTGTAAGTCTGGATCGGGTTTTGGATGACCTGGGCGTTTCGGCACCTATTGTGGAAGTTGGCATTTTGGAAGAATTTCATAACAATTAGGTTGAGGTGTATTGCAATGGTATCGATGTCCGTTTGGGATTCCGAGTCTAGGAATAGCTCCGTACAGTGATTCTGGTATTGGGAGCGCGTCCGGAAGTGGATTTAGAGGTCTGTAGGTCATTTCGGGGTCATTTGGCAAAAGTTAGAGATTCGAAGGTTTCTGAGAAGTTTGACCAGGAGTGGACTTTGTGATATCAGGGTCGGATTCCGATTCCGGAAGTTAGAGTAAGTCCTTAATTTCGAATGTGACTTGCATGCGAAAATTGAGATCAATCAGACGTGATTTGAAAGGTTTTGGCATCGAATGTAGAAGTTTGAAGTTCTAAAGTTCATTAAGCTTGAATTAGGGTGCGATTCTTAGTTTTAATGTTGACTCGGGCGTTCTGAGGGTTCGAGCGAGTCCGTTTTATGATTCCAAACTTGTTGGTATGTTCGGGCGGGGCCCCGGGAGCCCCGAGTAGCAATCAATTGAGGCTCGAACCAAGTTGGAAATTGGGAGCAATAACCGAAGCTCCCTGTTGCTGTCATAATTGCACCTGCGCTTGGCCAGCCGCAGGTGCGAGCTACGAGCCGCAGAAGCAAAAGAGTGAGGGCAGCCCAGCCACCGCAGATTCAGAAGTTTTGGCGCACTTGCATGACCGCAGGTGCGAGAGCAGTAGTTGCAGGAGCGGATGGGCTCGCAAAAGCGGTCCCTTTTGTCCGCAGATGTGGAGCTTGGCCAGGTAAGGGAATGCACGCATGGGAGGATGTTGTCACAGGTGCGAAAATTCGATGGGCAGAATCGTTTTAAGAGAAGGATTTGGCTCATCTTCTCTCATGTTTTCACTTGGTTGGGGCGATTTTGGAGAGCATCAAGGAGGGATTTTCATCATCTATGTCAAGGTAAGTGATTCCCGCGTATTGTGAGTTAAATACAAGATTTATACATGGATTCAAGCATGAAAATTTGTAGACATTTAGGATTTTGAAGAAAAACTTAGAAATTGGTATTCATGGATTTTGATCACGAATTTGGGCATAAAATTGAGAATAAATTATATATTTGAGTTCGTATTGCTATGGGTAGTGTTTGTCTTCGAAAAGGTTCGGAATTCGGGCAAGTGGCCCCGAGGGTTGCTTTATCGATTTTTCGAGTGGAGTTGAAAATTATTATAAATTGATTAATTATGAGTAGTAGAGTCCATTTTGATTGGGTTGCATCTTAATTGACTAGTTTGGAGTGACGTGCATCAGTTTGAGGTATTAGAGTGTCTTTGGAGCCGGTTATGGAATTTCAGAGCGAGGTAAGTCTCCTATCTAACTTTGTGAGGGGGAAATTACCCCTAGATGTTTTATTGATGTGTGCTACCTGTTGTGGGGGGCTACGTACACGCGAGGTGACGAGAGCCTGTACGTAGCTATATTCATGTTATTGTCCGGGTAGACTTAGGTTAACATCATGCTATAGCTGTACTATTCGAGCAGTCTCTCGCCTATTAAATTTCTCTATTTTACATTACTACTTGAGACTAGACTTGCTATTGTAGAGACTACACGAGTTCATGATTAGTCACCGAATAAATTTACTTCTCTTACGGCATGTTTCCGTGGTATATATGTTTCATTGAAAGGTTTTTGTTAAAGAAATTACAACTCACACGTTTATTCGTGATTGGGGTCAAGGACCCGTCAAAGAATCTTACACTTATGGGATCGGGTCGTTCGCCTTGACAGGAATTTGTATTTTACTCTTATGGGATTAGGTCGTTCGCCTCGGCAGGATTTATGTACCACACTCTCATGGGAGCAGGCCGTTCGCCTCAGCAGTTTAATAGATGTATCTATGGTTTGGGTCGTTTGACCCTCGACAGTGCACATTTTAAATATATATATATATATATATATATATATATATATATATATATATATATATATATAT
>AWOL01S0033592.1:0-68556 GCA_000715115.1 Nicotiana otophora
GTGTTGCGTAAGCCCCATAGGTATTTAATTTTTAATATTTTATAAAATAATATAATGACAATAAATATTTATAAACAGATAAAATTGCATAAAAAATGAAGAAAATTATAAATATATATATATATATGTGTGTGTGTGTGTGTGTGTGTGTGCGCGCGCGCGCGCGCTCTATCCCCACAAAAACTAATCAAAATAATCTATTATAAGCTACTTACAAGCACAATTTGAGTCTAAAAGAATAAAGTTTTCTATATGGAGGAACAAAAAGGATGATTAACTTGCAAATTGAACTTTGAACTTGCTGCTATGAAGGAAAATGTAGTTCTCTTTGTATTTGTAAAAACAAAATAGATATTCGTTACTTTTGGGAGATATTAGCAGATTAGCGGACAAGATAAAAAATTGGGAAAGACCATGAATTAGGGCTTCAATTAATAAAAAGTTTAATACTTTTGGGTTCCTTTTTAAACCTTTTGAGTAATTACCAAACTAACTTTTGAGAATTTGGGTATTATATGAAGGACTTATTTAAAAATTTTGTTTTAATTTGAAAAAGTCTCTGGGGCTTACTCCTCACTAAACAAACGCGCCTCGAACGCCCGGGCGTACGCCTCAAATTGCTAGGTGTACGCCTGTTGAGACTTTCGCCCCACACCATCGCCCCGGGGCTCGTCCCGAAAACGCCTTTTAAAACAGTGTTCCATACATATAGTTTGATTCTTTGACTTGTGCAACTGACACCAAGTAAGCATGGAATGGGTGAAACAGATCTTCAAAATGCATTATCTTAACATTGAATATAATGCATTCGACTTGGTTTTCCTGTAATAAAATAAGACATAATTAGGATAATATTAATTTAGTTAGTACTGGCAGAGTTATGAATTTGCTAAAGATCACCTCTTCGTCTTGCAAAATCATCAGTTGATACTTTTTCGTTTTCTCTCTGTTATCTCTAGGCCTGCCGTTATCAACTACTTGAACCTTACAGGTCCATTCTTCTGTTTCAGGAGTAATCGCATTGATGTTAAATCTTATGGCAGTTTAAATGTAATCTACAAGTATAACACATCATAATATAATAATGAACATATGTAAGATTGCCAGAATGACTATAATACAAAATGGAAGAATACAGAGAATGAACAATTTGTACGTCGCACTTACTATTAGGAGTGATGGTCTAAGTTACAGAAAGAGCATTTTCGATAATTTCATCATAGACTAAATTATATGTGGAGTGGTCATCATCGTCGTCAGCTGTAGCTGGTCTAATTAATATCTTGACACAGTTAGAACCTTTAGTTCTTGACAAAGCAACGTACAACTGACCATGAGAAAATACAGGTTCTCGCAAATAAATGCCAACAAAATCTAGTGTTTGGCCCTGATCTTTATTTATAGTCATGGCAAAACATAACCGTATTGAAAAATGTGTTCTTTTAAATTGAAGGGGTAGTTTTTCATCTTCTAATGTTAATAGCGGTATTCGCGAAATGAATACATGTATATTTTAAAAATCACCACTGGATATTGTAGCACTAATAACATTAGATTTGAAATCATTACATATTAATCGTGTCCAATTGCACAAACCTTCGTTGGGATTCAAATTTCTTAATAATATAATTAGACAATTTTTCTTTAGACACAATTTATAAGGAGGTAAACCAGGAGGATTTAAAGTGTGCAATGAGTCTTCATATTCACTTTGATCTTTTGGATCAATTTTTTCATCAGTAGCTAAATAGACTTTTTCATCAGTTGGGAATTGAGCAATTACTATGTCATTTATTCATCTACAAAATTATTCTTTGTAGTTAGAATTGCAAGAAAAGTAATAAAGGAAATATTTGAATGAGTTAAATATAAATCAGAATAGGTAACTTTAAACAGATGATTCAAGGAATCTTTTTCAGTGGTGAAAGGTATGATCAGGGACGGGGAATTTCTATTTTGCTCTTATCATTTTCTTTTTTTTCCATTACCAATTCTCATTAAATATTCACAAAAGTTGGGTCTGTTTTTGCACGCATATTTTCGGACAATTGTAATTTTTCAAGTTGATGCCAAATTTCAGAACATAGTAAGCTTTCACGAACAAAATCTTCCCTTTGTCCACCACGGACAACGGGAAGAGTTTGTCTAAAATCGCCACTAAATACAACAACCTTTTAGCCGAACAACATAGTTGTTTCCATTAAATCGCTAAGGAGCAAATCTAGTATTTCAATCATTTCCTTTGTCGCCATTGAAATTTCATCCCATACTATTAGTTTTGCATCTCGAATCAATGATGCCAGTGAATTTTGTATACTAATATTGCAACTAAAATTTCCATCAACATCAATAGGTATTTTAAATTGGGAATGAGCAGTTCAGCCTCCACGAAGAAATGAAGTAGCAACACCTGAACTTGCAGTCGCTAATGCTATAAATCCTCTATGTCTCACTGTAGCTAATAAGGCACGATATAAAAAGCTTTTTTCAGTTTCGCCTGGACCATCAATGAAGAATGCTCCGGGTTTATTTGAGAATATTATATTAAGGATTATATTGTAAGCTCTTCTTTGTTCAATGTTTAGTTTATATGGTAATAGTAGATCTTGTTTATTAACGATAATATTCCTTTCAAAATATACATCTTTAGGTTCTTTGGCTATTGCAGATGGTTGAATTTTGCCATGAGTTAGTTCAAATTCGTTGATATCACGACCCATTGAATGAAGAATATCATTAATATGGTTTATCACTTTGTATCGAATTTCTCTTGTATGCATATTCAGGTATTTTTTGAAATCTTTAGACACCGGACTTTCAAATGTTTCCCACAACTCTCTTGGATTAGCGAGATTGCAATAAACTAATAGTACAATAAATAAGTGTCTTAAACTGTGTGGTATTTGGTAACTTACTTCTTCTGACATGTCACGACCCAAAATCTATAATAAGTCATGATGGCGCTTAACACCGCTGTCAGGCTAGCCAACCATAATTAATTAACTTAATTGCTCCTTTTAATATTTGAAATCATGATTTCCTTAGATTTAATAATAAAAGAAGAACTTTATGGAGTAAATAAAAATATTTTCATAATTTCAATACCAAATCACCCATAATCACCCCAAAACCCGGTGTCACAAGTGCATGAGAATCAACTAGGAAATATAATAAAAATGCAACATCTGTCTGGAATACAAATTAGACAGGAGAAACGTAAATAACTATGATGGAGACTCTGCAGGCTGCGGATCATAACATGAAATGCAGCTCACGGTATGTCCCCGCAATATCCGCGCCTCTGCGCCCAAAAGACCACAGGGTATATATGCACCTGCACAAAATATGCAGCAAATATAGTATGAGTACGTAAATCAACGCGTACCCAGTAAGTATCTAGCCTAAACCCGGAGAAGTAGTGACGAGGGGTCGACATTGACACTTACTAGAGGTCCAGTTAAATAAATTGTACGATAATTCATACAATTGTAAAGTACACATCAATAAGGGACAAATCTGAAATTTCATAATGTTCCAATTATTTCGTTTTTTATCAAAACTTTATCGGTCATGTTCCTACCTTAATATCTCAGAATAAATGCCAAGTGCCAATACCAATCAGATAAGAAATACCATAAAATACCGGGCGTCAGTGAAAAGTTTATCTCGTGAATATTCGGACTACTAGCGGTATAACGCACGATTCTGCTGAGGTCGTTCGGCCTGATCCGGAGTAGTGTGTACACTACCGAGGGTCAGACGACATGAACTAGAGATGCACCTCTATATACTATCGAGGCGTTAGGCCCGCTCCACAAGAAAGGAAGGAATTTATCCCATTCTAAGAGATACTGCCGAGGCGTTCGGCCCGCTCCACAAGAAAGGAAGAAAGTTTCTGAATCACAAGAGACACGCTTACAATAAAGTACATGAGCACAATAATAAGTACATCTCTTTACATTTATCGAATACCTTAGCAACACCTCAGGGTATTAAAGCTTGACCAGATACTTTTATTTCTAAATAAATTTTAGTTATAACTTTAATTAAATAAGCCACCAGAACAAGTTCAAATAATTTAATTATTACAGGATAAGGTCTTAAGTCTACCCGGACATAGACATGCTTTAGCTACGTACAGACTCTTGTCACCTCGCACGTACGTAGCGCCCACAACTAGTTGCACATAACAATAAGTATCACCTAGGGGTGTTTTCCCCCTCACAGAGTTAGACAGGAGACTTACCTCGCTCCGAAGTTCCATAACCGGCCCAAAGCCCTCTAACACCTCAAATCGATGCCCGTCGCTCCAAATCTAGTCAAACAATGTGCAAACCAATAAGAATATACTCTAGTACTCATAACAAATCAATTTAGACAAATTCCCAACTCCGCTCGAAAAGCCGATAAAGCAACCCTCGGGCCCACGTGCTCGGATTCCGAAAAGTTTCGAAGATAAACATTACCCATAACATTACGAACTAAAATATATGATTTATTCTCAATTCCATGCCCAAATTCGTGGTCAAAAATCAAAAATACCAATTTCTAGGTTTTCTACCAAAATTCCAAATTTCAACAAATTTCCATGCTTGAATCTATATAGAAACCATGTATTTATCTTGAAATGGAAGGGAATAACTCACCTTGGCATAGATGAAGAAAAACCCCCACTTGAAGCTCTCCAAAAATCGCCCAACCAAGAGAGAATGAAAGAAAATGGCCAAATCCCCGTTCTTAAAGAACTCTTCTGCCCAGCGACTTCTCGCACCTGCGGTCACTTGACCGCTTCTGCGGTTCCACAGGTGCGGCAAATATTTTGTTTCTACGGAGATGCCTCTAGCTGCCTGCTTCCGCTTCTGTGCCTTCGTTTCCGCAGGTGTGGTCTCGCTTCTATGGCGAGATGACCACATCTGCAGTCCTAGCACAACCCAACAAAAATCACATATGCGCCCTTTTGGCCACTTTTGAAGCTCCGCACCTGCGGCCAAAACCTTGCAGGTGCGGCTACACCAGAAGGCAGCTGCTCCAGCACTTCTTCCAAGTCCAAACTCGATTCGTCGATCATCCGGAATCCACCCGAGGCCCTCGGGATCTCAACCATATATACCAACACGTCCCAAAATACATTACGAGCTTAGTCGAGGCCTCTAATCACGCCAAACAACATCGAAACTATGAATCACCCTCCAATTCAAACTTAATGAACTTTGAAACTTCAAACTTCTACAATCGATGCCGAAACCTATCAAATCACGTCCGATTGATCTCAAATTTTGCACACGAGTCATAATTGATATTACGGCCCTACTCCCACTTCCAGAATCGGAATCCGACCTCGATATCAAAAAGTCCACTCCCGGTCAAATTTCTCAAAAATTATCCAATTTTCCAATATTTGCCAAATAACCTCGAAACGACCTACGGATCTCCAAATCTACATCTGGACGCGCTCCCAATACCATTATCACCATACGGAGCTATTCCCAGACTCGGAATCCCAAACAGACATTAATAACATTGAAATGCTCTTCAACCCAAATTTATGAAATTCTTCCAAAATGCCAACCTTCCACAATAGGAGCCGAAACGCTACCGGGTCATCCAAAACCCGATTCGGATATACTCCCAAGTTTAAAATCATCATACGAACATGTTGGAACCTACCAATCCTGATTCTGAGGTCGTTTACTCAAAAATCAAACCTTAGTCAATTCTTCCAACTTAAAGCTTCCGAAATTAGAATTTTCTTCCCAAACTAACTCTGAACTTCTCAAAATGCAATTCCGACCATATGTGCAAGTCATAATACCTTAAGTGAAACTACTCAAGGCCTCAAACCGCCGAACGATGCGCTAAATCTCAAAAAGACCGATTGGGTTGTTACATTCTCTCCCACTTAAACATACGTTCGTCCTCGAACGTGCTAAAAACTACTCCGGAGTTGTCCGAAATCCTTGTTTAACACCGCGTGCACCTACCCGTGCTACCACAACCCACCTGAGCACATTAGCTCGAGCAAACCTGAAAATCCTCCCTTTTATCTAGTCAAATAAGCCTTTTTGTCAAATTCCAACGTCTGAAATTTTGTACCTGGTCTGTTTCCAACATACAAACACTGTATCCATCACTACACGGTGTACCAATACATGATTGTATACTCTTACCGAATTCACACCATGCACCGCATTATTCACATGACTATAATGACATCCCCTGACTATAATAGCCAAAATCCCACGAATCTGATGCCCACAACACACCTTATGAAGCATATAAATCTCGTTTCAGCTCTTACAATACTGCCACGACAGAAGAGATGTGTAGAAACTCATAACCACCTGCTAAATCACAACTCATGGGGTCTCTCCTCCCGGTAAGAACCATTACCTCATTCTGGACTGAATATAGATATTTACTCTTTAATGTGCCTCATATAAATCTGATCGCACTAATCCCAGGTCCAATAAATCTCGTCTCACCCAGTATAAGCTATTCCGGCAATAATCCACCACAAAAACTACCAAAGGTCTCATATGATGCCACCATGTGCCAACAATCCACAAATTCGAATGTGGTACATAAGGAAAACGAACTCTGGAAAGAACTACTCAACCCACGTAACTAATTAAACAACCGAAAAGGTGTCATGAATCTTTCTTAGAAAATGTAAGACAAAACACACAGGAATTGATATAGGGGACTGTGCTCGACATCACACTGTTACGACGTGCAACTAGATCCACACATGATACCATTGTGGCGTGCAACCCGATCCAAACAACATACCCATGGAGGCGTGCCACCCGATCCAAATAATATACCTGTGGCGGCGTGCCACCCGACCAGCACATAACAATAAAAAGAAAACACACATCAAGTCGTAACGCTTATACTCACGAAATATCTGAATAATACGAATCCTGGGGAGACGGATAGCGCCATACTCTATGAAACTCAAGCACAACCAAGGTGCGATATTTGATCTACATCTCGAGAGCCAGTCTGCTCACTTCATCACAGCTATGTGGGACCTCAACACATGTGCAAACAATTAAGCTGTCTCACAACCCACGTGGAACCATAGGGTATTACATGAAATGGCTGGTGATGAAATAATCATCCAATGCCCGAATACTCCTCCATAAGGAATGCTATGTTGTATAAACACACCCAAGCTAGTGTAGAATACACATCCAAACCTGGACCCATCAACGAACCTCAAACCGATTCTGATCATACCATGTTTTGGCAAATACCCTCTTAAGGATCCATAATGACCTTTTTCCTATGACACACAAGAACATCAGTCGAATCCGGAACAAACTTCCACAATTCACAACCAACTGAATAGAGCGCCTTTCATGCCTAAACTCTCACATTAGAGATAGTACCAAATCTCCATACTTTGTTTCAATCTTTAATCAATCAAGTGCCTACATGTCACACTTATACAATCTTCCCGTGGGATACGCTCCCACGACCTTCCGCACCAGGTAACAAGTCTGCACATCCATCCCACCGGCCACACTAATGATGTAAAGCAAATCAAGAAGCTACAAATCAGTAAACAAAGCCTCTTAAATAGGACACCGATCTCAGGTGACGCTAAAGACAATATCAGCTTACTCTAAACATCTGAATTCTTCCCTGCTCATCCGAGCTCGTGACATTCTTGTCAACACCGAACCACAACCTTGATCCTCAACTTCCAATTTCCCCTGCCGTTCACTGCACCTAACATGCCAATATGTGAGAGTACCATAATTTCATAATAACCCCTGAACCACTAATAGGGTACACACTTCATCATATAGAAACCTTTCACTTAACTCATTTCCGGAGAACCATTGCAGCACGCGACTAATTCTCACAAGCGCAGAAAATACAATCATGAAGTAGTGGTCTAAACCACCATAACTCTTTCGGGATCCATCTACATATAACATGCCATAATACTCGAATGCCTCCAATTAAAACCAATTACGTCGGCCGTCAAGCCTCGCACGTACTGCCACAAATCACATGTATAACTTAACACGCTGAAGGAACTGATCATTGCCACCATCATGCCAATGCAACCATTGCTAACCGATCCGACTTCTTCTAATTTACTATGGACTTGCCTTAGAAATACTAATAGCTCCATTCAAAAATCATGAACCCAAATCCGCACTCGTCCTGAGTGACCTTATTTTATGAGACCACGTTGTCTCCAAACACCATGAACTATCTCATACCCTCCTTATGCGCATATTCACATCTTCAACTGGTACACGCATTCTGAAAATCCCTCTATGAATCCAAATTATTTTCTCCTATTCCTCCAATGCCACACGGCAGACCGAAGATAACGTAGAACACTCCAAGCCACTCTTCATAATCCACTGCAAAAGCTCAATACTTAACCATACTACTGGCTCAAAATCCTTAGGCACCGCACTTTGAATTTTTGAACCCACTAGAACCATTGTTGAGAGTCACCCACTCTGAGCTGTTCCCAATTATGATAAAATTACATGACCCTGCTAGCACATGAACACCTTCTCAAAATAGCACTCGACTAACTCACTTCCCTTGTACATCCCATCTACACAAAGCATAAACTTCGAGTCTTCCCAAAGCCTGAACATGGATCGATAAGGCCAATTGTAGCATACATTCCTCAAACCCTTGGCTCAAATCACCACTGATGTTCTCTTTCCTTAGTCATAACAACCCACCAATATGCCGATAACCAGAAACCTCACAAGTAGACAACCATGCAATCCAATCATACGCGGTGGAGCTCTCCCACTTAGCTTGAAGCTACCATTACATGACGCTGGAACCTACCAAGATTCCTTCTTCCTTACTGACATGACCTCGCGTAATCGACCCACCATATTCCTCGAAATCTTCCTGTTAGCCATTCTATGAACGCTCTGAATCACTAGCCTCATTTACATATTCGACCTCTAAACGGATAGCTAGTAAAATTCTTCATAGAAGCTTCATCAATACCACACAACTGCTAACCTGCTCACACGAGATATCCCACCTGTAGAAATTCCATGCCAACCTCTTTCAACAACGCTTCATCGAGTACAATTACTACGAAACCAATAAACCTTCTTGAGCCCGTGCTCATTCACCAGTTGTACAAGTCCGTTAACTCCCCATTGACATCACGATTTCCTTCTATTTAATCATAAAAGAAGAACTTTACGGAGTAAATAAAAATATTTTAAAAATTTTGAATACCAAACCACCCATAAGCACCCCAAAACCCGGTGTCACAAGTGAATGAGAATCAACTAGGAAATATAATAAAAATGCAACATCTGTCTGGAATACAAATTAGAAAGGAGAAACGTAAATAACTCTGATGGAGACTCTGCAAGCTGCAGATCGTAATATGAAATGCAGCTCACGGTAAGTCCCCGCAACATCCGCGCCTCTGCGCCCAAAAGACCACTAGGTATATATGCACCTGTACAAAATATGCAGCAAGTGTAGTATGAGTACGTAAATCAACGCGTACCTAGTAGGTATCTAGCCTAACCCTGGAGGAGTAGTGACGAGGGGTCGACATTGACACTTACTAGAGGTCTAGTTAAATAAATAGTACGATAATTCGTACAATTGTAAAGTACACAGCAATAGGGGAGAAATCTGAAGTTTCATAATGTTCCAATTATTTCATTTTTATCAAAACTTTATCGATCATGTATCCTACCTCAATATCTCATAATAAATGCCAAGTGTTAATACAAAATACCATAAAATACCGGGCGTTAGTGAAAAGTTTATTTCGTGAATATTCGGACTACTAGCGGTATAACGCACTCTGCTGAGGTCGTTCGGCCCGATCCAGAGTAGTGTTTGCACTGTCGAGGGTCGAACGACACAAATCAGAGATGCACCTCTATATACTGATGAGGCATTCGGCTCGCTCCACAAGAAAGGAAGGAATTTATCCCATTCCGAGAGATAATGTCGAGGTGTTCGGTCTGCTCCACAAGAAAGGAAGGAAGTTTCCGAATCAAAAGATACACGCTTACAATAAAGTACATGAGCACAATAATAAGCACATCTCTTTACATTTATCGAATACCTTAGCGACATCTCAGGGTATTAAAGCTTGACCTGATACTTTTATTTCTAAATAAATTTAAGTTATAACTTTAATTAAATAAGTCAGCAGAACAAGTTCAAATAATTCAATAACAATAGTCAAAATAATGTGCAAACCAATAAACATATACTCTAATACTCATAACAAATCAATTTAGACAAATTCCCAACTCCACTCGAAGATAAATGTTACCCATAACACTACAAACTCAAATATATGATTTATTCTCAATTCCATGCCGAAATTCGTGGTCAAAATCCAAAAATATCAATTTCTAGGTTTTCTACCAAAACCCCAAATTTCTACAAATTTCCATGCTTGAAATATTAGCATTCATAGAGGATAATGCGTTAGCGAAGCTATTAATTACTGAGCAGGAAGGACGTTGTCGGCCGCTTGTTTAAGCTTTATTTGCTCTTGCTCGTGCTAGGAGAGCCTTCTTTTTATCGCCTTGCATCAATCTATATAATTCGCATCACCTAGTTGTCACGACCCAAAATTCAACTAGTCGTGATGGCACCTAACCCAACTAGCTAGGTAAGACAGTTAATAACTATCCAATTCTAATAACAATTATTAAAGCAATTTAATCAATGAAAAATCTTAATGTTATACATTCCCCTAGAACTGGTAGTACAAATCATGAGCTTCTAAGAATAGAGTTTACAAAGTTGAAATGAAATAAATATATCGTCTGTTTGAAAAGTACATAAACAGAGTTTTACAAATCTAAAGCTACCACGAACAAGAGGCAACTACAATCGGGACATAAGTATATCTTCAATCCAGCTCCCATCGATCACAGCAACATCAGCAACCAATAACTGCACGCAAGGTGCAGAAGGGTAGTATGAGTACAACCGACCCCATGTACTCAATAAATAACAAACCTAACCTTAGGTTGAAAGTAGTGACGAGCTAACAGAAAGGTCGGGTCCAACACTAATATTCCACAATAGTTCATAACATCATAGTACACGTAAAAAAAGAGTATCTTAGAATTAAAAGGCCCAGTTCGTTCACAGTTCCAGAAAAATAGGCATTTCTTTTCAAGTATCTCAGAGAAAATCCAAATCTTTTACCGAAAAAGCCAAAATACGAGTTAGTTTGAAAACTGTGATTTTTTCTAAAACTCCATTCAACAAATAGTAAGATGTTTCATTTTCAGATATCATGAGGAAAGTACTTCTCTATGGGTAGTAGAAGGAAATGCACCTCTATGCATTTATCTCAAGTACACATGTAAAATGCAATGTATCTCAATGATGAGCTCATGTACTCCACTCTCAGAGTACTCAAAGTCACTGTCTCGCATCCTCTCTCACTATGCTCAATGTTCAGTACACTCCATCACTCAGCGCTGTACAATATCCGCTGCGGCATGAAGGCCGATCCATATATATATATATATAGTCGACTGCGCTCACTGGGGGTGTGCAGACTCTGGAGGGGCTCCTTCAGCCCAAGCGCTATATTGAAGCAGCGTGCAGCCCAATCCAATATTTTTGCAGCATACAACCCGATCCAATATTGTTGCGGTGCGCAACCTGATCCAATATTGTTGCGGCGTGCAACCCGATCCAATAAAATATATATAGTCCTAAGGCTTGTTGCGGCGTGCAACCCGATCCATATAAAATATAATCAATATCATATGTTGCGGCGTGCAGCCCGATCCCAAAATGTCACTCTCACTCAGGCCCCTGGCCTCACTCAGTCATCAATGTCTCCAGTCTCACTCACTGACTCACAATGCATGAAACTAGTCCAACAATAATGATATGATGTATCAATAAATAATAACTGAGACTGAACTATGATATGAATGCATGAATATGACTGAGTACATTATATCAATGAAATAAGTGAGATGACGGCAAGAAACGACCACTATGGGTCCTAACAATATCAGCATAAAACCTAAACATGATATTTAGCATGATTGACAGCTTAACTACTTTATCACATGGTGAAAACACGGATATCAACAAAGTAGGACCACTATACAGTACCATGGGAACTATAGAGTCCCAATTCACAGGTGCACGCCCACACGTCCATCACCTAGCATGTGCGTCACCTCAATACCAATCACATAACACGTATTTCGGGGTTTCATACCCTCAACAGTAAGATTAGAAGAGTTACTTACCTCGAACAAGCTAATATCAATGCCGAGAAAGCCAAACGATGCTTCGAAGATGCCACCCCGCGAATTCCGACCTCTGAACGGCTCGAAACTAACCAAAACTAACTCAAGTACATCAAACAATGCTAAAGGAACCAATCCCGTCGAAAAAGATCAAATCTTAAATCATAAAGCCCAAAACCGGCAAAACAACCAATCCGGGTCCGTACCTCAGAACCTGACAAAATTTATAAAATCCAACAACCCATTCAATTACGAGTCTAACCATATTAGTTTCACTCAAATCCGAATCCAATTCGATGTTCAAAACTCGAAAATTCATTTTATGAAACTTTAGGCCAAAACACCCAATTTCCTCTTTAAAATTCATCAACCAAAAGCTAAAATCGAAGATAGATTCATGGAATATAATCAAAACAGAGTAGAGAACACTTTACCCCAATTCATTGGGGTAAAATCGCTCCCAACATCGCCTCAATCTGAGCTTGACAATGTAAAAATAAAACCAAAATCGCGAACCCTTGTATATAAAATTCTGCCCAGCACATCCGCATTTGCCGAAAATTCGTCGCACCTGCGACCACCGCTTTTGCGGAAACACCTCACAGCAGTGCTGCCCGGCTTCGTCACCATTTCCGCTTCTGCAACTCCCTGCCCGCATCTGCACCATCACAAGTGCATAAATCCCATGCACCTCCAACTCCGCACCTACGCTCGAGCTGCCGCACCTGCGGCATCGCATATGCGCCCAAATCTCCGCTTATGCGGTCTTCCTCACCCAACATTATTCTCACATCTGCGATGCCTTTGTCTCTTCTGCGGCCATCACACCTGCGCAAACCAACTGCAGGTGCGATCATACCAGAACCAGCAGCCTCCAGCTTTGCACATGAAGTGAAAATGATCTGAACCTCATCTGAAACTCATCCGAGCCACTCGGGACCCCGTCCAAATATACTAATAAGTCCAATAACATAACACAGACGTACTCGATGCCTCAAATCACGCATAACCACATCAAAACGATGAATCGCACCTCAAATCGAAATCAATGAACTTTGAAACTTCAAACTTTCATAACAGATGCCGAAACCTATCAAATCACGTCCGATTGACCTCAAATGTTGCACACAAGTCACATTTGACATTATGCACATGCTCCAACTTCCGGAATCGGAATCCGACCTCGATATCAAAAGGCCCACTCCCAGTCAACCTTTCCAAAATTTCAACTTTCTCCATTTGAGCCAAATTCAACCATGGACCTCCAAATCACAATCCGGGCACGCTCCTAAGTACAAAATCACCCAACGAAGCTAACGAAAACCATCAAAATTCCAATCCGAGGTCAAATACTAAAAAGTCAAACTTGGTCAAGTGTTTCAAATTTAAAGCTCCCTAGTTGAGAATAATTCTTCCAAATCAGTCCCGAATAACCTGAATGCCAAACCGCCGATCCACACAAGTTAAAATACATCATATGGAGCTACTCACACCCGTAAACTACCGAGCGAAGTGCAAATGCGCAAAACGACCGGTCGGGTCGTTACATCCTCCCCTACGTAAATATATGTTTGTCCTCGAACGTGTCTAGAGTTGTTATGAAAGCCATCAAACCGTCGTATAACCTTGCCATGCAACATACCCGTGGGTGATCCCACGTCAGCCTATCCCATACAGGCCCGATAACACAACATAACCGAAATTTCTCAATGCAACCTAGCCCACAGCCTTCGAATCCAATTTCCAGCATCTAGAATTTCTTATAAGATCTGAATCTCGCAACCTACACACTGTATAAGTCTGAATAAGCTGTATCAATCTATATTACCCAAGATGTAATCACATGATGTACCACATAACTCAAATACGTATAGCGAAAATTTCAAATCACAGTAGTTTCTCAAAACAACCCAATACCGGTAATAGACCTCATATCAAATAAAGCCTCGCTCTAAAACCTTCGTACACTGCCGATGACGAAAGAAACATGCAGAAATCCTAACCATTCATCAGATCAACTAGTCATGGAACTCTCTCTCATTCGACAAGAACTATAGCCAATTCTAAGCTGACTTTTGATATTATCTTTCCAAACATACTATAATCAAATCCGATAGTATCCATCCTAGGTCCAATGACCTCATCTCATCCAACACGACCACTCTAGTGACATGACATATCAATACAATCTAAATCCATAACCCGTGCAATCTGCACACCAATTAGCAACATTCCAAATATACTCAAATCATGGAAAAATTGACTCAGACGGGGGAACTGTCTCGCAAGCTCCACAAGTACCACCACAACGCAATGCTAAGAACCTATCACACACCGTAGAACCAAAACACACGAATCTAACACAAAGGATCAGATCTTAACATAACTCCGCTGCAATGAGCGACCCTATCCAAATACTGGTCCATATGAAATACCTCAGCCACCATGCTCAAAATCAATAACAACGCGCAATCCGACATCAAGTACTCAAAGTGCATTACCAAAACCATAGAAAATCCAATGACACAATGCCACCCAAAACTCGAAAGGACATAACCAATGCGCAATCAATCATGCAATACCCAACTACTCATCTCGCTCAAATTTCGCAATAAGACCACATCAGAACTGCACCATGTGTGCCTAAAACCAACGAATCACAACTCCTCATAGCATAGAAAAGTAACTCACAGAAAATTCCAGAACACGAATAAGCTCAACAACAACCAAATGGCATATCCCTATCCGGCTTGGTGTAGAATACACACCCTAATTGGGCCTACCAATGGACCCCCAAATCAACTCCGGGCACCCACACATGGATAAATAATCCTCCGAAAGCCCACAATGACTGAATCATAACACATACTATCGTCTAGCTAGCTTCGACTATGACTTCACAGTCCACAACCATGAAAACAACATGCTCTTGAGAACTCCAGTCTCTAAATCCATAGAACACACGAATCCCATATCTGACCCCAACTCCATCGCCAGAATGTTTAACTCTTCTCTCATACACTATCATCCCATGAGGAATACTTCTAAAATTCTTCTGTGCCACATAGAAAAATTTGAATATCAGTAGTCAATCAACCAGAAGAGCACTGCAATACCAATGAAGTATCCATAAATCAAAACACATTGCCCCTTCTGAAATGTATACTCTCATCAAGCCATACCAAATAGTAATATCATTTACCTAGTCATCTTAAATCGTCCATGCTTCCAAACGGAACTGTGATCCCGCTCACGTAAATATCAATCCCACACAACACACCGCATATACCATGCCATCATATGAAAAATACAAAAACTTCATAGTCCGCTCCGAATCACAGGCAACTACATACTCAATTAGCCAAGGACTTTCCATTTGATCTCATCCCAGAGAAAATCCCAATACGCCACATATTCCTCACATCGGTAGGAAATATGCTCCTAAAACCGTGGTAAAAACCATCGAGAACTCTTCGAACTCCATTTGCACACAACCAAGCTATGAGAACCGAATCTCTCTAACGCAACCCAGTCACGCAGGTTTCCAAGACCCAAGAGCATTGACACAAAACACCTGTGGAGACTAGCCACATCATAAGTACCCAAAGAACTGATTAAATCTATTACTATGCTAACCCAACCTACTACCAATCTGTCCTATTTCTCCAAGTCCTTTCCAAATTGCCTTCAAATTGATACTTCTCCTTGATAGAATACCACGATCCTTAACCAAAGTTCACCACACAAGAGACCCTAGTATAAAACCACAACGCCCTAAGGCCCATAAGCCACTGACTCCCCTCTTAAGCACCCCAAGGCACGACAACCGAGACACCCACTCTAAAGAGACTTTATGTGAACCTAAAACTATTTCCTTCACCTTCTTGATACTGAAATTCACAATCCACAATGATATAAAATGCCACAAGTCTCGACACCATCCAATGCAACTCCTAGTTTCTAGCCATATAAATCTTGAAAATTCCAAATAGACATATATAAATCTTGAATCCATTAGAACCATTCTCGAGAGTCATCCACTCTACTCAAATCTCAATTAAATCGACCAAACGGCCCGAACGACCTATGCCCCATTAGCATACCAACGCCCAAGGGAATAAAGAGTAACCCCCACTCCTAAGCAACCGAGCAAATTCCTACTCCATGTATACTACATCCTTTGTGAATAACCACTCAATTATATTATGATTTCCATATACCCATAGAGAGTAATACAACCCATATCCAGAAATTCCCTTACTTGAGTCATCCTCAATCTCAACCCCTACAGTCATAGCCGATTCACTAGTATACCTCGAAATGAAACCAATACAACACATAATCGTGCAATCAACTTGTCGATAGAAGACTCCCCCACTTGGCTCAAAGCCATAGATCAAAACACACGACTCACAATGTCCATACTCTATTACTTCCATAATACCGCAGTGAGATTCAACCAAATCCTTCCTGAGCTCCTGTGACACAAACCATCTAATACTTCACATTATTGCCAAATCTCGCATTCACCCTTGTAATAGTCAAGCCAACTTCCATAAGCCATCCAAACTCAAATTGCAATATATATCATTCACTAGTAAAAGAGAACTCTCTACAAAACATCATAAGGACCACACAACCTCAGGACACCTCGCAGGAGATAACCCGCCTGCTCTGCCTCAAACTGACATCTCTCTATACCTTTCCACAGTCACGACTACTACACAATCACTTAATCTTCTTGATTCTGAACTCATCGACAAGACATGAGAATCTACTTCACTCCACAACTAAACAACATGATAGGTCCCTCAACACACCCATAATTCGAGACCATACGCCAAATCAAGATAGAAATCAGACACCCCATAGTCCTTGCTACATCTCAAGTAAACTCTTTTCGTCACATTCGAACGATCCGAACACATCTCGCAGTCACATCATACTCACCACATATCCATTTCACGGCTCATCGAGCCACAAATTCCTCTCGTAGGGATATTACCGGACATATGAGTCCAAATGTACAAGTTACCACTGAAGCTATCGAGCTCAAACTGCGGTCTAACTATAGCCTCAAGTCCTCCAGACTGGCCTATCACCAAAATACAGAATACATATCTCAAACCTCATTCATAGAATCATAAGCCGATGATGCACAACTGATACTGAGCGCTCAAGATGAATCAATGCAGCACGATAAGGAAAGAAAGATGGAAAGTATATCCTAAATGGCATGTAGCCTATCGAAAATAGGTATGTACGTCATCATATCGAACCGCAAGACTCTACTAGACACTTGCCATGACTTGTAGGACCTATGAACCTAGGGCTCTGATCGCCTAGTTGTCACGACCAAAAATCCAACTAGTCGTGATGGCACCTAACCCAACCCGCTAGGTAAGCCAGTTAACAACCTATCCAATTCCAATAACAATTATTAAACCAATTTAAGCAAAGAAAATTTTTAATCTTATACAATCCCCAAAAACTGGTAGTACAAATCATGAGCTTCTAAAAATAGAGTTTACAAAGATGAATTGAAATAAATACATCATCTGTTTGAAAAGTACATAAATAGAGTTTTACAGATCTAAAGCTACCACGAACAAGAGGAAGCTACAACCGGGACACAAGTACATCTTCAATCCAGCTCCCATCGATCACATCAACATCAGCAACCAACATCTAGATGCAAGGTGCAGAAGTGTAGTATGAGTACAACCGACCCCATGTACTCAATAAGTTACAAACCTAACCTTAGGTTGAAAGTAGTGACGAGCTAACAGAAAGGTCGAGTCCAACACCAATATTCCACAACAGTTCATAACAGCATAGTACACGTAACAAAAGAATATCTCAGAAATAAAAGGCTCAGTCCCGTTACAGTTCCAGAAAAATAGGCATTTTTTTTCAATTATCTTAGTGAAAATCCAAATCTTTTACCGAAAAAGCAAAAACACGAGTAAGTTTGAAAACTGTGATTTTTTCTAAAACTCCTTTAAACAAATAGTAAGATATTTCATTTTCAGATAGCATGAGGAAAGTACTTCTCTATGCCTACATGTCAAGATACAGGTAAAATCACAAATGTCCCCAAAACTGGGTAGCAAAAGGAAATGCACCTCTATGCATGTATCTCAAGTACGCATGTCAAATGCAATGTATCTCTCTTGTATCTCAGGCCAATGAAGCAATATCAATTATCATAAATTCCAAAGCAAACAATTCAATCATGTGCAAATCATGCAGAGGTCGTACGGCCCGATCCAACATAAATATAAGTTGTGCACTGTCGAGGGTCGCACGACGCGAATCATATATGCATCTATCAGCTACCGAGGCGTTCGTCCCGCTCCACAAAAGAGAAAACACATTAAACAACCAATTCAAGATTTATCAAGGGGCAAATATTCCAAGAGTTTAAAAATTCCCATCTTACGGTCAAGTAAATGAAGTTTAACCTTTTTAGAATACCTTTATCGAGTTTCTAAATGTTTTAAATAATTAAATTAATAAGAGGGGCTCAACATCGCAAGTACAACATGATATAGGTCCTAGACTACCCGGACATAAGTATAATAGTAGCTACGCATGGACTCTCATCACCTCGTGCATACGTAGCCCCCACAAATAGGAGCACATAATAATTTGATTCACCTATTGGGTTAATTCCCTCTTACAAGGTTAGAAAGGAGACTTATCTCGCTCCGAAATTTCCTAAGTGACTCCAAAGCCTTTCCAACAACTCAAACCGATGCCCGTCACTCTAAAACTAGTCAATAAATGTGCAAATCGATAAATATATACTCTAACAATCATTATAATTCAATTTACAATAATTTTCAACTCCGCTCGAAAGGTTGATAAAATCACTCTCGAGCCCACATGCCCTGATTCCGAAAATTTTCGAAGATAATGACTACCCATAACTTCACAAACCCAAATATATGATTTATTTCCAATTCCATGCCCCAAATTCGTGGTCAAAATTCAAAATTACCAATTCTAGGTTTTCTATCAAAATCCCACAATTTTTACCAATGTCTATGCTTGAATCCATATAAAACCATGTATTTAACTAAAAATAGGTAGGAATTACTTACCTCATAATAGATGATGAAATATCCTCTTCAAAAGCTTCAAAAATCGCCCAACCAAAATGAAATATGAAGGAAATTGGGCTAAATCCCGTCTTTAAAATGACACTGCCCAGCACATCGCGCACCTGCGGTCAAATAGCCGCTTCTGCGGCTCCGCACCTGCGGAAATTCCATTGCAGGTGTGGCTCCCGCTCAGCCCAATAGTCCCGCATCTACACTCCAGGTAGCGCATCTGCGCGTCCGCTTCTGCGGTTCATTCTCCGCACCTGCGTCCATCGCCCGCTCCTACATTGCCCACTTCACACCTGCACCTTCGCAGGTGTGCTCAAATGTTACGCACCTGCGGTTGCTGGCCAGCCTCCTCTCCTTCGCACATGCGACTCGTTGCTCGCACCTGCGAGCTCGCACATGCGGCCTTTTTCACGCAGGCGCAATTGCACCAGATATCAGCTGCCTCAGCATTTCATCCAAGTCCAAACTCGATCCGTTAACCATCCAGAATCCACCCGAGGCCCTCGAGACCTCAACCAAATATACCAACACGTCCCAAAACACATCACGAACTTAGTCGAGCCTTTTAATCACATCAAATAATGCTAAAGACACGAATCACCCTCCAATCCAAACTTAGTGAACTTTGAAATTTCAACTTCTACAATTGATTCCGAAACCTATCGAATCACGCCCGATTGACCTTAAATTTTGTACACAAGTCACATTTGACATTACGGACCTATTCCAACTTTCGGAATCAGAATACGACCCTGATATCAAAAAGTCCACTCCCGGTCAAACTCTCCAAAACCTTCAAATTTCTAACTTTCACCAAATGATCTCAAAATGACCTACGGACCTCCAAATCCACATCTGGACGCGCTCCCAATACCAGAATCACCATGCGAAACTATTCCCAGGCTCGAAATCCCAAACGGACATTGATAACATTGAAATGCACTTCAACTCAAATCTATGAAATTCTTTCAAAATGCAAACTTCCATAATAGGCGTCGAAATGCTCCCGGGTCATCCAAAACCCAATCCGGACATACGCCCAAGTCCAAAAATCATCATACAAACCTGTTGGAACTTTCAAATCCCGATTCTGAGATCGTCTACACAAAAATCACACTTTAGTCAATTCCTCCAACTTAAGGCTTTCGAAATTAGAATTTTCCTTCCAAATCAACTCTGAACTTCCTGAAATTTAATTCCGACCATGCGTACAAGTCGTAATACCTGAAGTGAAGCTGCTCAGGGCCTCAAACTGCTGAACGACGCGCTAAAGCTAAAAATGACCGGTCGGGTCGTTACATTCTCTCCCACTTAAACATATGTTCGTCCTCGAACGTGCCAAGAACTACTCTTGAAATCACTGTTTAACGCCTCGTGCACCTACCCGTTCTACCACACCCAATTGGGCAAGTTAGCTCGAGCAAATCTGAAGATCCTCCCCTTTATTTAGGCAAATAAGCCTTAAAGCCAAATTTCAACGTCTGAAATTCTCTACTAGGACTGCTTCCAACATACGAACATCGTTTCAATCACTACACGATGTACCAATACATGATTGTATACCCTTACTGAATTCTTACCATGCACTGCATTATTCACATGACCATAATAACATCCTATGACAACAATAGCCAAAATCCCACGAATCTGATGCTCACAACACACCTCATGACACATATAAGTCTTGTTCCAACTCTTAAAATTCCACAACAGAGAAGATGTGTTGAACTCATAGCCACCTGCCGAATTACAATTTATGGAGTCTCTCCTCCCGACAAGAACCATTACCTCATTGTGGACTGAATAACAATATTTACTCTTTAATATGCCTCATATAAATCTGATCGGACTGATCCCAGGTCCAATAATCGCGTCACACCCAGTACAAACTTCTCAGGCAATAAGCCACCTAAGACACTGCCAAAAGTCTCATATGATGCCACAATGTGCTAACAAGCTACAAACTCGAATGTGATACATAAGGAAAAAGTTACTCAACCCTTGTAGCTAATTAAACAACTGAAAGGATGTTAGGAAACTTCCTCAGGAAATGAGAGGCAAAACACACCATAATAGATATGGGAAATATACTAAATATCACACTATTGAGGTGTGCAACCCGATCCAACCATGCTACTGTTGCGGCACACAACCCGATCCAACCATGATACCCGTGGCGGCGTGCCACCCGATCCAAACAATATACACGTGGTGGTGTGCCACCTGATCCATACCTAATATACCCGTAGCGGCGTGCCACCCGATCCACACATAATAATCTATAAGGAAGTACTTACCAAGCTAAAGTGCTCATACCTGCGCAATACCCGAATATCAACCACCAGCATGCGAAGTGCATAATACAAATTTTGCGGAGACGGATAGCACCATACGATACGAAACTCAAGCACAACTAAGGTGCATTAAATGACCTGTATCTTGAGAGCCTTCCGGCTCTCACAACACCACAAATTTTCTAGGATCTCAATACGAGTGCGAATAATCAAACCGTCTCACAACCCACATGGCACAATAGATTAATACATGAAATGGCTGGCGACAGAAATAATATCAAAGGGCCAAAGACATCCAGCATGATATAGAGCCCACATTCACACTTAAACCCATCCACGGACCTCAAGCCGATTATGATCATACCGCACTGGCTAATAGCCTTTCAAGGATCCACAATAACCCTTCTTCCCGTGACACACAAGAACAGCCGTCAATCCGGAACAAACTCACATGGTCCACAACCCAAGGAATGGAATGCCTCTCAGGCATAAACTCTCGCACGTGCGATATTACCATGACCTCCATATTCGGTCTCAATCTTTAACAATCAAGTGACTGACATGTCACACTTATACAAATCTCCCCGTAGGGCATGCTCCCGTGACCATTCCGCTCAGGTAGCAAGGTCCGCACATCCATACCACCAACCGTTCTAATTCTGTAGAGTAAGTCAAATATTTGCAAGTTAATACACAAGGCCTTTTCCATATGACACCGATCTCAGGTGACGCTAAAGACAATACCATCTTACTCTAAACATCTGAATTCTTCCCTACTCATCCGAGCTCTTGACGTTCTTGTCAACACCGAACCGCAACCTTGATCCTCATCTTCCAATTTCCCATGCCGCTTACTGCACCTAACATGCCAATACGTGAGAGTACCGGAATTCCATAATAACCCCTGATCCACTAATAGAATAAACACTTTGTCATATAGAAATCTTTTACTTAGCTCATTCTAGAAGAACCAATGCAACAAGAAACAATTTCTCAAACCGCAGAAAATTACAAACGTCGAGTAGTGGTCTAAACCACTATAATTCTTTCGGGTTCCATCTACACATAATAGGCCATGATACTCAAATTTCCCCAAATAAAATCAACTACGGCGGCCGTCAATCCTCGCATGTTCCGCCACAAATCACATGTATAACTTAATACGCTGAAGGAAATGATCATTGCTACCATCATGCCAGTTCAACCATTGCTTACCAAATCGCCTTCTTCTAATTTACCCTGGACTTGCCTTAGGAATAATGATGGTTCCATTCAAAACACAACGAACCCAAATCTGCATCCTGAGTGACCTTATTTCACGATACCACGTTGTCTCAAAACCCACGAACCAACTCATACCCTCCTTGTGCGCATATTCACATCTTCAACTGGTACACCCATTATGATAATTCCTATATGAATCCAAAGTTATTTCCCCCCATTCCTCTAATGTTGCACCGCAGATCGAAGATAACGTAGAACACTCCCGGCCCCTTTCATAATCCACTACAAAAGCTCGATACTTAGCCCTACTACGCACTCGAAATCCTGAATCATCGCACCTTACTTTTGAATCCACTAGGACCATCATTGAGAGTCAACCACTCTGTCTTGGTCCCGAATATAACCAATTCCAAGGCTCTACTAGCACGTGTATACCCTCTCAAGAAGCAACCAACCGAATTCCCTTCCTTGTACATCACATCCACATGAAGCATAGACTTTAAGTCTTCCCAAAACCTGAACATGAACCGATAAGCCAAAGATAACACACATTCCTCAAATCCTTTGCTCGAACTACTGCTGATGTTTTCTTTCTTTAGTCGTAATAACCCACCAATACATCGATAACCAGAAATCGCACAAGTTAACAACTATGCAATCCAATCATAGACGGTGGGGCTCTCCCACTTAGCTTGAAGCTACAATTACATAACCTTGGAATCTTCCCCTATTGACATGATCTTGCACAATCAACCCTCCAAATTTCCCCGAACTCCTTATGTTAAACTTTTCATGAACATTCTAAATCACTATCCACATTCACATACTCGACCTCTTACTAGATAGTCAGTAAAATTCTTCGTAGAAACTTCATCAACACCACGCAACCACTACCCTGCTCACAGGAGATATCCCACATGTGAAAATTCCATACGGACATCCTATAACAACGCTGCATTGGGTTCAATTACCACGAAGCCAATAAACCATCCTGAGCCCGCGCTCATTCACCAGTTGTACAAGTCCGTTCACTCTTCATGGACATCAACTAAAGGTGTGACAATACATTTCAAATCGAAAGTCATGTTGTATCCTGCTTCATATTTAAGCAACTCTCTCTTGTCACACCCAATCTTCCAAATTAAGCCCGTAGACCCAGTCATTGTCCACCATGTATCCCAAATCACTCTAACTTTCCCCAAGGCGTGTGGCTCTCCTACCACAGAACTCGTATGCTACACTGCCACTCTCCCACTTTAGTCAAACCCTCTCTATTAAGAAATTACTCGACTTCTGTTTCCTTACACTTGGCCTTCTAGAAGTGTAACCATCACAAGATACCTCCCATATGTCCTTCCTCATACTTCATTGCCCAGTTGTTGCCTTAACTCAAAATCCATCTCTGTAGCACCCGAACCAATAGATCGCCGCCAACTCTAAACCTCCCCGAAGATCATATTCCTTGAGCCATCAATATTATGATTACCGATTTGATTCTGAACCACAACAGATTGCGACATCTGACAACCGCTTCCCCGGCACCATTCACCATACTCTGCCCCAAAGGCGATTTGAAGAAGTCCATAACACCGGTGAACTTAACACATTCAATCATGGATGACGACACCACATCACGGATGAAAATTCGACCACGCTCGAAAATATCAAGCCTCGCTATCCCATCGACCCAAACCTGAGCATTTGTATACTGATTGCCTTTCCTCCGCCGGATATAAAATACTGAATCTCTGAATCATGCACTGAGTAAAACCTACTTTCAAGTCATTCACTGCCTCGACGCATAGACAAGCATCCTGCCATTACACAAACACTGTGCGATAGCAATGCACGAATAGTCATAACAATCAGTGCCAACTCTCAAACCCTTAGGTAATACTGATACTGAGCTGAAATGACAGAACGACCTTCCGCAAGGCGACGACAATGGCCCAATCCAATACGCAGGGAGAAACATCATGCACCGCATCTATAGTACCATTAAAATTCCCCGATTCCAAATTTGTAACAAGCGCTTCACGTCGAACAATACTGAATAGGAAGGAAATGAAGGCATAAGCCTCAGAGGAATCAAATCGCACGATGAGGAATCAAGAAGTGAAGTGCTCCTAACAGCCTTGTAGCCTTTCAAAGATAAGTACAGACGTCTCTGTACCGATCTGCAAGACTCTACTATACTCGCTCATGACTCGTGAGACCTAAGTGAACCTAGTGCTCTGATACCATGTTGTCACGACCCAAAATCCATTAAAGGCCGTGATGGCGCCGGATCCCGCTGTCAGGCAAGCCAAAAATAAATACTTAATTTGGTTCTCATTTTAATATTTTTGAAATCATATTTCCTTCAATTAAATAGTAAAAGAGGGAATTTACAGTGTAAATAATAATATTTTTAATAATTACAATATAGGACAACCCGTAATCACCCCAACATCCGGTGTCACAAGTGCATGAGCATCAACTAGGAATGTAAAATAAAATACAGCATCTGTCCGGAATACAAATTGGACAGGAAAATATAAATACTCTGAAGGAGACTCCGCTGGCTGTGGATCATAGTATACAGTGCAGCTCACCTAAGTCCCCACTATAACCGCGCCTCCGCGCCCACAAGGCTACTAGACATATATGTTCTTGCACAAAAATGTACAACAAGTGTAGTATGAGTACGTAAATCAACGCATACCCAGTAAGTATCTCGCCTAACCTCGAAGAAGTAGTGACAAGGGGTCGGCTCCGACACTTACTATGGGCTATAAATAAAATACCAATGATAAAATTAAGCATGCATTACGTAGAACGGCTGTAAGCTCAATATAATGAAATAAGTAAAACAATTCTTTTGTTAATAAGGAATTTACAAATTTATTGTTCATCATTTATCATCTTGTATCTCAGTCCAATGAAGCAATATCAATTATCATAAATTCCAAAGCAAACAATTCAATCATGCGCAAATCATGTCGAGGTCGTATGGCCCGATCCAATAAAATATAAAATGTGCACTGCCGAGTATCGAACGACGGGAACTATAGATGCATCTATCTGCTACCGAGGCGTTCGGCCCGCTCCACAAAAGAGAAAACACATTAAACAACCAATTCAAGATTTATTAAGGGGCAAATATTCCAAAAGTTTACAAATTCCCATCTTACGGTCAAGTAAATGAAGCTTAACCTTTTTACAATTCCTTTATCAAGTTTCTAAATGTTTTAAACAATTAAATTAACAAGTAAGGTGCAACATCGCTAGTAGAACATGATATGGGTCCTAGACAACCCAGACATAAGTATAATAGTAGCTACGCACAGACTCTCGTCATCTCGTGCGTACGTAACCCCCACAAATAGGAGCACAGAATAATTTGATTCACCTATGGGGTTAATTCCCTCTTACAAGGTTAGAAAGAAGACTTAACTCGATCCGAAATTTCATAACCAGCTCCAAAGCCTCTCCAACAACTTAAATAGATGCCCGTCGCTCCAAAACTAGTCAATAAATGTGCAAATCCATAAATATATACTCTAACAATCATTGTAATTCAACGTACAACAATTTCCAACTCCGCTCGAAAGGTCAATAAAATCACCCTCGGGCCCACGTGCCCGGATTCTGAAATTTTTTGAAGATAACCATTACTCATAACCTCACGAACCCAAATATATGATTTATTTCCAATTCCATGCCCCAACTTCGTGGTCAAAATCCAAAATTACCAATTCTAGGTTTTCTATCAACATCCCACAATTTCTACCAAATGCCATGCTTGAATCCATATAAAACCATGAATTTAACTCAAAATAGGTGAGAATTACTTACCGCGTCATAGATGATGATATATCCTCTACAAAAACTCCAAAACTCGCCCAACCATAATGAAATATGAAGGTAATTGGGCCAAAGCCCGTCTTTAAAATGACACTGCCCAACACCTCTCGCACCTGCGGTCAAATAGCCACTTCTACGGCTCTGTACCTGCGGAAATTCCATCGCAGATACGGCTCCATCTCAGCCCAATAGTCCCGCATCTGCGCTCCAGGTAGCGCATTTGTGCGTCCGCTTCTGTGGTCCATTCGACGCACCTGCGCCATCGCCCGCTCCTACATTGCCCACTTCACACATGCGCCTTCGCAGGTGCACCCAAATGTTCCGCACCTGCGATTGCTGGCAAGCCTCCTCTCCTTCGCACCTACGACTCGTGGCTAGCAACTGCGAGCTCGCACCTACGGCCCTTTTTACGCAGGTGCAATTGCACCAGATATCAGGTTCCTCAGCATTTCATCCAAGCCCAAAGTTCCTCAGCATTGAAGTTCTAAAGTTCATTAAGCTTGAATTGGGGTGCGATTCATGAATTCGACGTTGTTTGATGTGATTTAAGGCCACAAACTTGGAGCCCCAGGGCCTCGGGTAAGTTTCGGAGTAGCTTCAGAGTGTTTTGCGAAGAAGTTGGATTGCTGGTTCTAGTGAGATCGCATTTGCGATTTAATGGTCACAAATACAAACATCGCATTTACAAGGAGAGGTTCTTATTTGCGAAGGGTGGGAAATTTCTCAGGGGTTCGCATTTGCGAACAATTTGTCGCTTTTTCAGATTTGTCCCATTCGCATTTGCGAAGATCTTTGTCGCAAATGCGACCTGGGCAGGGGCAGCTTGGCTTCGTATTTGCATTGCATTGATCGCGTTTGCGAGCCAGATGTCGCATATGAAACTGGAGCCAAGGGATTTTTATTCCGAGACTTAGCCCATTTCCCTCATTTCCCACTTGGACTTAGGCGATTTGAGAGAGCATTTTGAAAGGGGGTTCCATCATCATCAAGAGGTAAGTGATTTCTTCTAGTTGTGAGTTAAATACAAGGTTTATATATGGATTTAGACATGAAAATTGGTAGAAATTGGGATTTGGAAGAAAAACATAAAAATGGGTATTTTTGGCTTTTAACCACGAATTTGGGCATGAAATTGGAAATAAAGTATATATTTACGTTCGTGTTGTTATGGGTAAAGTTTGTATTCAAAATGTTTCGGTATCCGCGCACGTTGGCCCGAGTGTCATGTTTAGTGACTTTTCGAACAGAGTTGGAAATTATTATAAATCAGATTATAATGAGTATTAGAGTATATATATTTATGGAATTTCTCATTTATTGACTAGTTTTGGAGCGTTGGACATCGATTTGAGTTGTTTGAAAGGCTTGGGAGCCGGCTATGAAATTTCGGAGCGAGGTAAGTCTCCTTTCTAACCTTGTAAGAGGGAATTAAGCCCATAGGTAAAATAATTCAATAGGTGCTTCTATTTGTGGTGGCTACATACGCACGAGGTGACAAGAGTCCGTGAGTAGCTACTAATATCCTTATGTCCAAGTAGTCTAGGACCCAAATCGTGTTATAATTGCGATGCTAGCATCCTACTTGTTAATTAAAATTGCTCAAATCATATCTAAACTTGGTAAAGGAACTTTAAAAGGTTAAACTCCATTCTTCTTGACCGTAAATGAGAATTTGTATTTTTCTTGAATAGTTTTCCTTAATAAATCTTGAATTTGGTTATTTTAAATTGTATTTTCTCTTTTGTGGAGCAGACCGAACGCCTCGGCAGGTTAAATAGATGCATCTATGGTTCGCGTCGTTCGACCCTCGGTAGGATGCTTGTCTATGCATCGAGGCGGTGAATGACTTGGAAGGAGGTTTACTCAGTGTATGATTCAGATATCCAGTATTTTATTTCCGGCGAAGGAAAGGCAATCAGACTATGAACGTTCAGGTTTGGGTTGAGGAGTAACGAGACTTGGTATTTCGAGCATGGTGGAATTTTCATCTATGATGTGGTGTCGTTGCCCTGGATTGAATGTGTTAATATTTCCGGTATTATGGTCTTTATCAATTTGCCTTCGGGGCAGGTTAGTGTGAAATAGTGTTGGGGAAGCGGCTGTCAAAGATCGCAGTGTGTAGTGGTTCGGGACTTAAGCGGTGGTCCGGGTATTGAGGGCTCAAAGAAGATGATCTTCGGGGAGGTTTACAGTTGGTAGCGATCTATTAGTTCAAATGCTACAGAGATAGATATTTAGTTAAGGAAATAACTAGGAAGTAAAGGATGGGGAAGGGCATGTGGGAGGTGTCTTGCGGTGGTTAAATCTCTAGAAGGCCAAGTGTGAGAAACAGAAGTCGGGTAGTTGCTTAAAGTAGAGGGTTTGACCAAAGTGGAAGAGTGGCAGAGTAGCATATGGGTTATGTGGTAGGATAGCTACATGCCTTGAGGAAAGTTTAGAGTGATTTGGGATTAATGGTGGATAGTGACCAGGTCTACGGGCTTAATTTGGAATATTGGCTACTATACGAAGGAGGGTTGGTTACGACGGAAAAGAGTTATTTGATATGAAGAAGGATACAATATGTCTTTGGATTGGAATGTATTGTCGCACGTTTAGTTGATGTCAATGGGGAGTGAACGGGATTGTACAACTGGTGAATACGCACGAGCTCGGGATGGTTTAAGGATTTCATGGTAATGGTACTCAGTGCAGCGTCGTTGGAAGGTGTCGGCATTGACATTCCATAAGTGAGGTATGTCCTGTGAGAAGGCTGGTCGTTGCATGGTGTCGACGAAGCTTTTATGAAGAATTCTATCGGCTATCCAGTAAGGGATCGAATAGGTGAATGTGGCTAGTGATTTAGAGTGTTCATAAAATATTTAACAGAAGGATTTCAAGAAATTTGGCGGGTTGATTGTGCAAGATCATATCAATGGGGGATAAGGAATCTTGGTGGATTCCAGAGTTATGCGATGGTAGATTCAATCTATGTGGGAGAGCTCCACGACCTACGATTAGATTGCATGGTTGTCTACTTGTGAGGTTTCGGGTTATCGACATATTGGTGGGTTATTACGACCAAGGGAAAGAGAACATCAGTGGTAATTTGAGCAAAGGATTTGAGGAATATGTGCTATAATTGGCCTTATCAATTCATGTTCTGGCTTGGGGAATACTCAGGATTTATGCTTCGTGTAGAGGTGATTTACAAGGAAAGTGATTTAGCCGGGTACTTCTTTGAGAGGGTATTCATGTGCTAGCAGATCCTTGGAGTTTGATTATATTCGAGACCAAGTCAGAGTGGGTGACTCTCAACAATGGTCCTAGGGGATTCAAAAGTTAAAGTGTGGTGCCTAAGGATTTTGAGTTCGTAGTATGGTTAAATATCGAGCTGTTGCAACAGATTATAAAAGGGGCTTGGAGTGTTCTATGTTATCTTCAGTATGTGGTGTAGCAGTGGAAGAATGGGATAAAATAACTTCGGAATAAGAGGAACATTATCAGAATGGGTGTACCAGTTAAAGATATGAATATGCGCACAAGAAGGGTATAAGATGGTTCGTGGGTTGTGAGACAGCGTTTTCTCGTGAAATGAGTTCCACTCAGGATGAGTGCGGGAATGGGTTCGTGATGTTTGAATGAGATATTATTATTACTAAGGCAAGTCCAGAGTAAATTAGAAGAAGTCGGATAGGTTAGAAATGGTTGAATTGGCATAATGGTGGCAATGATCAGTTCCTTCGGCTTGTTAAGTTCTATATGTGGTTTGTGGCGGTGCGTGCGAGGCTTGACGACCGCCATAACCGATTTTAATTGGAGGCATTTGAGTATTATGGCCTAATATGTGTATATGGATCTCGGAAGAGTTATGGTGGTTTAGACCACTACTTGAGGATTTGTATTTTCTACGGTTATGGGAATTCAGTCACGTGTTGCAATGGTTCTTCTGAGATGAGCTAAGTAAAAGGTTTCTATATGATAGAGTGTTTATTCTATTAGTGGTTCAGGAGTTATGGTTAAATTCTTGTACTGCCGCGTATTGGCATGCTAATAATAGTGAACGACATGGGAATTAGAAGTTGAGGATCAAGGTTGTCGCTTGGTGTTGACAAATATATCACGTGCTCAGATGAGCAAGAAAGGATTCAGATGGTTACATTAAGCTGGTATTGTCTTGGGCATCACCTGAGATCGGTGTTCTATGTGAGAAGCTTTGCGTACTGATTGCTGATTCTTGATTTGCTTGACAGCATTTGTGTGGCCGATGGTATGGATGTGCAGACTTGTTGCCTGGTGCGGAAGGTCGTGGGGGTGTGTCCAACGGGAATATCACAGTATTGGGGAAGTGGCTGTCAAAGATCACAGTGTGCAGTGGTTCGGGACTTAATCGGTGGTCCGAGTATTGAGGGCTCAAAGAAGATGATCTTCGGGGAGGTTTAAAGTTGGTAACGATCTATTAGTTCAAATGCTACAAAGATAGATATTGAGTTAAGGCAACAACTGGGAAGTAAAGGATTGGGAAGGGCATGTGGGAGGTGTCTTGTGCTGGTTAAATCTCTAGAAGGCCAAGTGTGAGAAACAGAAGTCGGGTAGTTGCTTAAAGGAGAGGGTTTGACCCAAGTGGGAGAGTGGCAGAGTAGCATATGGGTTCTGTGGTAGGATAGCTACATGCCTTACGGAAAGTTTATAGTGATTTGGGATTCATGGTGGATAGTGACCAGGTCTACGGGCTTAATTTGGAATATTGGCTACTATACGAAGGAAGGTTGGATACGACGGAAAATAGTTGTTTGATATGAAGAAGGATACAATGGGTCTTTGGATTGGAATGTATTGTCGCACGTTTAGTTGATGTCAATGGGGAGTGAACGGGATTGTACAACTGGTGAATGCGCACGAGCTCAGGATGGTTTAAGGATTTCATGGTAATGGTACTCAGTGCAGCGTCGTTGGAAGGTGTCGGCATTGACATTCCATAAGTGAGTTATCTCCTGTGAGAAGGCTGGTCGTTACGTGGTGTCGATGAAGCTTTTATGAAGAATTCTACCGGCTATCCAGTAAGGGATCAAATAGGTGAATGTGGCTAGTGATTTAGAGTGTTCATAAAATATTTAACAGAAGGATTTCAAGAAATTTGGCGGGTTGATTGTGCAAGATCATATCAATGGGGGATGAGAAATTTAGAGTGTTCACCTTAGTTGTGCATGATTTTTGTAGCGTATGGAGCTATCTATCTCCCTAGGATTTGTATTAGACACTTCACGTGCTTGTGGTTGATATTCGGGTATCTTGTAGGTATAAGCATTTTGGCGTGATGGGTACTTCCCTATTTATTTTCATGTGTGGATCGGATGGCACGCTGCCACGGGTATATTGTTGGATCGGGTGGCACGCCTCCACGGATATGTTATTTGGATCGGGTTGCATGCCACAACGGTGTTGTGTGTGGATCGGGTTGCACGCCGCAATAGTGAAATGTTGAGCACGATTTCTTATATTTGTTTTGCGTGTCCTGTTTCTTGCCTCTGAGAAGGCTCATAATATTTGATGGTCATTTTTAGTCGTTACGCGGGCTGGATAGTTCTTTTCTAGAGCTCGTTCTTCCTTATGTATCATATTCACTTGTTGTCCCATTGCTGGCATTATATGAGATCTTAGATAGTTCTTGTGGTGGCTTATTGCCGAAAAAACTTGTACTGGGTGAGACTAGATTATTGGACCTGGGATCTGTGCGATCGGATTTATATGAAACATATTAAAGAGCAAATATCGTTATTTGGTTCATAATAAGGTAATGGTTCTTGTCCGGATGAGAGACTCAATGATTTCTTCACTCAGCAGTTGGTTATGAATTCCTACACATCCTCCGTCGTGGCAGTATTGCAAGAGTTGGAACAAGACTTATATGAGTCATGAGGTGTATTGTGAGCATCGGATTCGTGGGATTTTGGCTGTTGTTATTAGGGGATGTTATTATGGTCATGTGAATTATATGGTGCATGGTGTGGATTCTGCGAAGGTATGCAAACAAGTATTGGTGCATCATGTAGTGATTAATACGGAGTTCATATGTAGGAATCAGGCCTGGCAGAGAATTTCAGATGTTAGAATTTGGCTCTAAGGCTAATTTGACCAAATAAAAGGGAGAATCTTCAAATTTGCTCTAACTAATGTGCTCAACTGAATTGTGGTAGCACGGGTACGTTCACGAGGTGTTAAACAATGATTTCGGACAACTCCAGAGCAGTTCTTAGCACGTTCGCGGACGAGCGTATGTTTAAGTGAGAGAGAATGCAACGACCCAACCGGTTATTTTGAGCTCTAGCACATTGTTTGGCGGTTTGAGACCATGAGTATCTTCACTTCTGGTATTATGACTTGTACGTGCGGTCGGAATTGAATTTCAGGAAGTTTGGAGTTGATTTGGAAAGAATATTTTAATTTCGAAAGCCGTAATTTGGAGGATTTTACTTTGGAGTAAACGCCATCAGAATCAAGATTTGACGGTTCCAAAAGGTTCGTATGATGATTTTGGACTTGGGCATATGTCCGGATCGGGTTTTGGATGACCCGGGAGCATTTCAGCGCATATTGTGAAAGTTGGCATTTTGGAAGAAATTCATAAATTTGGGTTAAAGTGCATTTCAATATTATCGATGTCCTTTTGGGATTTCAAGTCTCGTAATAGCTTCGTATGATGATCCTAGTATTGGGAGCGCATCCGGATGTGGATTTGGAGGTCTGTAGGTCATTTTAGAGTCGTTGGCGAAAATTAGAAATTTAAAGGTTTTTTAAAAGTTTGACCGGAAATGGACCTTTTGATATTTGGGTTGAATTTCGATTTTGGAAGTTGGATTAGGTCCGTAATGTCGAATGTGACTTGTGTGCACAATTTGAGGTCAATCGAACGTGATTTAATACGTTTCGGCATCGAATGTAGAAATTTAAAGTTCTAAAGTTCATTAAGCTTGAATTGAGGTGCGATTCATGAATTCGACATTGTTTGATGTGATTTAAGGCCTCAAGCAAGTTCATGTTATGTTTTTAGACTTATGTGGGTGTTTGGTTTGGAGCCCCAGGGGCTCGGGTAAGTTTCGGAGTAGCTTCGGAGTGTTTTGTGAAGAAGTTGGATTGCTGTTTCTGGTGAGATCGCATTTGCGATGTAATGGTCGCAAATGCAAACATCGCATTTACAAGGAGAGGTTCTTATTTGCGAAGGGTGGGAAATTTCTGAGGGGTTCGCATTTGCGAACAATTTGTCGCTTTTTCAGATCTGTCCCATTCGCATTTGCGAAGATCTTGGTCGCAAATGCGACCTGGGCAGGGGCAGCTTGGCTTCGCATTTGCATTGCATTGATCGCGTTTGCGAGCCAGATGTCGCATATGCGACTGGAGCCAAGGGCTTTTTATTCCGAGACTTAGCCCATTTCCCTCATTTCCCACTTGGGCTTTGGCGATTTGTGAGAGCATTTTGAGAGAGGGTTCCATCATCATCAAGAGGTAAGTGATTTCTTCTAGTTGTGAGTTAAATACAAGGTTTATATATGGATTTAGACATGAAAAGTGGTAGAAATTTGGGATTTGGAAGAAAAACGTAGAAATTGGTATTTTTGGATTTTAACCACGAATTTGGGCATGAAATTGGAAATAAATTATATATTTAAGTTCGTGGGGTTATGGGTAAAGTTTGTTTTCAAATCATTTTAGTGACTTTTCGAACGGAGTTTGAAATTATTATAAATCGGATTATAATGAGTATTAGAGTATATATTTATGGAATTGCTCATTTATTGACTAGTTTTGGAGCGTTGGACATCGATTTGAGTTGTTTGAAAGGCTTGGGAGCCGGCTATGAAATTTCAGAGCGAGGTAAGTCTCCTTTCTAACCTTGTAAGAGGGAATTAAGACCATAGGTGAAATAATTCAATAGGTGCTTCTATTTGTGGTGGCTACATACGCACGAGGTGATGAGAGTCCGCGCGTAGCTACTAATATCCTTATGTCCAAGTAGTCTAGGACCCAAATCATGTTATAGTTGCGATGCTTGCATCCTACTTGTTAATTTAAATTGCTCAAATCATATCTAAACTTGGAAAAGGAACTTTAAAAGGTTAAACGTCATTCTTCTTGACCGTAAATGAGAATTTGTATTTTTCTTGAATAGTTTTCCTTAATAAATCTTGAATTTGGTTATTTTAAATTGTATTTTCTCTTTTGTTGAGCGGACCGAACGCCTCGGCAGGTTAAATAGATGCATCTATGGTTCGTGTCGTTCGACCCTCTGTAGGATGCTTGTCTATGCATCGAGGCAGTGAATTACTTGGAAGGAGGTTTACTCAGTGCATGATTCAGAGATCCAGTATTTTATTTCCGGCGAAGGAAAGGCAATCAAACTATGAATGTTCAGGTTTGGGTTGAGGAGTAACGAGACTTGGTATTTCGAGCATGGTAGAATTTTCATCTATGATGTGGTGTCGTCGCCCTGCATTGAATGATTTAATTTTGCCGGTGTTATGGTCTTTATCAATTTGCCTTCGGGGCAGGTTAGTGTGAAATAGTGTTGGGGAAGCGGCTGTCAAAGATCACAGTGTGCAGTGGTTCGGGACTTAATCGGTGGTCCGGGTATTGAGGGCTCAAAGAAGATGATCTTCGGGGAGGTTTAAAGTTGGTAGCAATCTATTAGTTCAAATGCTACAAAGATAGATATTGAGTTAAGGCAACAACTGGGAAGTAAAGGATTGGGAAGGGCATGTGGGAGGTGTCTTGTGGTGGTTAAATCTCTAGAAGGCCAAGTGTGCGAAACAGAAGTCGGGTAGTTGCTTAAAGGAGAGGGTTTGACCCAAGTGGGAGAGTGGCAGAGTAGCATATGGGTTCTGTGGTAGGATAGCTACATGCCTTAAGGAAAGTTTAGAGTGATTTGGGATTCATGGTGGATAGTGACCAGGTCTACGGGCTTAATTTGGTATATTGGCTACTATACGAAGGAAGGTTGGATACGACGGAAAATAGTTGTTTGATATGAAGAAGGATACAATGTGTCTTTGGATTGGAATGTATTGTCGCACGTTTAGTTGATGTCAATGGGGAGTGAACGGGATTGTACAACTGGTGAATGCGCACGAGCTCAGGATGGTTTAAGGATTTCATGGTAATGGTACTCAGTGCAACGTCGTTGGAAGGTGTTGGCATTGACATTCCATAAGTGAGTTATCTCCTGTGAGAAGGCTGGTCGTTGCATGGTGTCGACGAAGCTTTTATGAAGAATTCTACCGGCTATCCAGTAAGGGATCGAATAGGTGAATGTGGCTAGTGATTTAGAGTGTTCATAAAATATTTAACAGAAGGATTTCAAGAAATTTGGCGGGTTGATTGTGCAAGATCATATCAATGGGGGATAAGGAATCTTGGTGGATTCCAGAGTTATGCGATGGTAGATTCAATCTATGTGGGAGAGCTCCACGACCTACGATTAGATTGCATGGTTGTCTACTTGTGAGGTTTCGGGTTATCGACATATTGGTGGGTTATTACGACCAAGGGAAAGAGAACATCAGTGGTAATTTGAGTAAAGGATTTGAGGAATATGTGCTATAATTGGCCTTATCAATTCATGTTCTGGCTTGGGGAATACTTAGGATTTATGCTTCGTGTAGAGGTGATTTACAAGGAAAGTGATTTAGCCGGGTGCTTCTTTGAGAGGGTGTTCATGTGCTAGCAGATCCTTGGAGTTTGATTATATTCGAGACCAAGTCAGAGTGGGTGACTCTCAACAACGGTCCTAGTGGATTCAAAAGTTAAAGTGTGGTGCCTAAGGATTTTGAGTTCGTAGTATGGTTAAATATCGAGCTGTTGCAACAGATTATAAAAGGGGCTTGGAGTGTTCTATGTTATCTTCAGTATGTGGTGTAGCAGTGGAAGAATGGGATAAAATAACTTCGGAATAAGAGGAAAATTATCAGAATGGGTGTACCAGTTGAGGATATGAATATGCGCACAAGAAGGGTATAAGATGGTTCGTGGGTTGTGAGACAGCGTTGTCTCGTGAAATGAGGTCCACTCAGGATGAGTGCGGGAATGGGTTCGTGATGTTTGAATGAGGTATGGGTCCTAGACAACCCAGACAAGTATAATAGTAGCTACGCACGGACTCTCGTCATCCCGTGCGTACGTAACCCCCACAAATAGGAGCACGGAATAATTTGATTCACCTATGGGGTTAATTCCCTCTTACAAGGTTAGAAAGAAGTCTTACCTCGATTCGAAATTTCATAACCAGCTCCAAAGCCTCTCCAACAACTTAAATCAATGAACGTCGCTCCAAAACTAGTCAATAAATGTGCAAATCCATAAATATATACTCTAACAATCATTATAATTCAATGAACAACAATTTCCAACTCCGCTCGAAAGGTCAATAAAATCACCCTCGGGCCCACGTGCCCGGATTCTGAAATTGTTTGAAGATAACCATTACCCATAACCTCACGAACCCAAATATATGATTTATTTCCAATTCCATGCCCCATAGTCGTGGTCAAAATCCAAAATTACCAATTCAAGGTTTTCTATCAACATCCCACAATTTCTACCAAATGCCATGCTTGAATCCATATAAAACCATGAATTTAACTCAAAATAGGTGAGAATTACTTACCNAGTTCAAATGCTACAAAGATAGATATTGAGTTAAGGCAACAACTGGGAAGTAAAGGATTGGGAAGGGCATGTGGGAGGTGTCTTGTGCTGGTTAAATCTCTAGAAGGCCAAGTGTGAGAAACAGAAGTCGGGTAGTTGCTTAAAGGAGAGGGTTTGACCCAAGTGGGAGAGTGGCAGAGTAGCATATGGGTTCTGTGGTAGGATAGCTACATGCCTTAAGGAAAGTTTAGAGTGATTTGGGATTCATGGTGGATAGTGACCAGGTCTACGGGCTTAATTTGGAATATTGGCTACTATACGAAGGAAGGTTGGATACGACGGAAAATAGTTGTTTGATATGAAGAAGGATACAATGTGTCTTTGGATTGGAATGTATTGTCGCACGTTTAGTTGATGTCAATGGGGAGTGAACGGGATTGTACAACTGGTGAATGCGCACGAGCTCAGGATGGTTTAAGGATTTCATGGTAATGGTACTCAGTGCAACGTCGTTGGAAGGTGTTGGCATTGACATTCCATAAGTGAGTTATCTCCTGTGAGAAGGCTGGTCGTTGCATGGTGTCGACGAAGCTTTTATGAAGAATTCTACCGGCTATCCAGTAAGGGATCGAATAGGTGAATGTGGCTAGTGATTTAGAGTGTTCATAAAATATTTAACAGAAGGATTTCAAGAAATTTGGCGGGTTGATTGTGCAAGATCATATCAATGGGGGATAAGGAATCTTGGTGGATTCCAGAGTTATGCGATGGTAGATTCAATCTATGTGGGAGAGCTCCACGACCTACGATTAGATTGCATGGTTGTCTACTTGTGAGGTTTCGGGTTATCGACATATTGGTGGGTTATTACGACCAAGGGAAAGAGAACATCAGTGGTAATTTGAGTAAAGGATTTGAGGAATATGTGCTATAATTGGCCTTATCAATTCATGTTCTGGCTTGGGGAATACTTAGGATTTATGCTTCGTGTAGAGGTGATTTACAAGGAAAGTGATTTAGCCGGGTGCTTCTTTGAGAGGGTGTTCATGTGCTAGCAGATCCTTGGAGTTTGATTATATTCGAGACCAAGTCAGAGTGGGTGACTCTCAACAACGGTCCTAGTGGATTCAAAAGTTAAAGTGTGGTGCCTAAGGATTTTGAGTTCATAGTATGGTTAAATATCGAGCTGTTGCAACAAATTATAAAAGGGTCTTGGAGTGTTCTATGTTATCTTCAGTATGTGGTGTAGTAGTGGAAGAATGGGATAAAATAACTTCAGAATAAGAGGAAAATTATTAGAATGGGTGTACCAGTTGAAGATATGAATATGCGCACAAGAAGGGTATAAGATGGTTCGTGGGTTGTGAGACAGCGTTGTCCCGTGAAATGAGTTCCACTCAAGATGAGTGCGGGAATGGGTTCGTGATGTTTGAATGCGATATTATTATTCCTAAGGCAATTCCAGAGTAAATTAGAAGAAGTCGGATCGGTTAGAAATGGTTGAATTGGCATAATGGTTGTAATGATCAGTTCCTTTGGCTTGTTAAGTTCTATATGTGGTTTGTGGCGGTACGTGCGAGGCTTGACGACCGCCATAACTGATTTTAATTGGAGGCATTCGAGTATTATGTTCTGATATGTGTATATGGATCCCGGAAGAGTTATGGTGGTTTAGACCACTACTTGAGGATTTGTATTTTCTACGGTTATGTGAATTCAGTCACGTGTTGCAATGGTTCTTCTGAGATGAGCTAAGTAAAAGGTTTCTATATGATAGAGTGTTTATTCTATTAGTGGTTCAGGAGTTATGGTTAAATTCTTGTACTGTCGTGTATTGGCATGCTAGGCATAGTGAACGACATGGGAATTAGAAGTTGAGGATCAAGGTTGTCGCTTGGTGTTGACAAATATATCACGTGCTCAGATGAGCAAGAAAGGATTCAGATGGTTACAGTAAGCTGGTATTGTCTTGGGCATCACCTGAGATCGGTGTTCTATGTGAGAAGCTTTGCGTACTGATTGCTGATTCTTGATTTGCTTGACAGCATTTGTGTGGCCGGTGGTATGGATGTGCAGACTTGTTGCCTGGTGCGGAAGGTCGTGGGGGTGTGTCCCACGGGAATATTGTATAAGTGTGACATATAGTCACTTGATTGATTGAAGATTGAAACCAAGTATGAAGATTATGGTACTATCGCTAATGTGAGAGTTTAGGCATGGAAGGCGCTCTATTCATTTGGTTGTGAACTATGGATGTTTGTTCTGGATTTGACGGTTGTTCTTGTTTGTCATGGGAAAAAGGGTTATTATGGATCCTTGAAAGGTTATTAGCCTAGTACGGTGCGATCATGATAGGCTTGAGGTCTGTGGATGGATCTAAATATGAATATGGGCTCTATATCAGGTCGGATGTGTTCATTTTAGCATAGCGTTGTTTACGGAGGAGTATTTGGGACTTGGATGTTACTTCTATGTCAACTATTCCGTATAATCTCTATTATGCCATGTGCGTTATGAGGCGGTTTGATTATTCGCGCTCGTATTAAGATCCCGTTGTGCTTGTGGTGTTGTGAGAGCAGGATGGATCTCAAGATGAAGGTCATTTATTTCACCTTAGTTGTGCATGCTTTTTGTAGCGTATGGCGCTATCCGTCTCCCTAGGATTTGCGTTAGACACTTCGCGTGCTTGTGGTTGATATTCGGGTATTTTGTAGGTATAAGCATTTTCGCTTGATGGGTACTTCCCTATTTATTTTCATGTGTGGATCGGGTGGCACGCCGCCACGGGTATATTGTTGGATCGGGTGGCACGCCTCCACGGATATGTTATTTGGATCGGGTTGTATGCCACAACGGTATTGTGTGTGGATCGGGTTGCACGCCGCAACAGTGAAATATTGAGCACGATTTCTTATATTTGTTTTGCGTGTCCTGTTTCTTTCCTCTGAGAAGGCTCATAATATTTGATGGTCATTTTTAGTCGTTATACGGGCTGGATAGTTCTTTTCTAGAGCTCGTTCTTCCTTATGTATCATATTCACTTGTTGTCCCATTGCTGGCATTATATGAGATCTTAGATAGTTCTTGTGGTGGCTTATTGCCGAAACAACTTGTACTGGGTGAGACTAGATTATTGGACCTGGGATCTGTGCGATCAGATTTATATGAAACATATTAAAGAGCAAATATCGTTATTTGGTTCATAATGAGGTAATGGTTCTTGTCCGGATGAGAGACTCAATGATTTCTTCACTCAGCAGTTGGTTATGAATTCCTACACATCCTCCGTGGTGGCAGTATTGCAAGAGTTGGAACAAGACCTATATGAGTCATGAGGTGTATTGTGAGCATCGGATTCGTGGAATTTCGGCTGTTGTTATCAGGGGATGTTATTATGGTCATGTGAATTATGTGGTGCATGGTGTGGATTCCGCGAAGGTATGCAAACAAGTATTGGTGCATCATGTAGTGATTAATACGGCATTCATATGTAGGAATCAGGCATGGCAAAGAATTTCAGATGTTAGAATTTGGCTCTAAGTCTAATTTGACTAAATAAAAGGGAGAATCTTCAAATTTGCTCGAGCTAATGTGCTCAACTGAATTGTGGTAGCACGGGTACGTTCACGAGGTGTTAAACAATAATTTGGGACAACTCCAGAGCAGTTCTTAGCGCGTTCGCAGACGAGCGTATGTTTTAAGTGAGAGATAATGTAACGACCCAACCGGTCATTTTGAGCTCTAGTGCATTGTTTGGCGGTTTGAGACCATGAGTAGCTTCACTTCTGGTATTATGACTTGCACGTGTGGTCGGAATTGAATTTCAGGAAGTCTGGAGTTGATTTGGAAAGATATTTTAATTTCGAAAGCCTTAATTTGGAGGATTTTACTTTGGAGTAAACGACATCAGAATCAGGATTTGACGGTTCCAGCAGGTCCGTATAATGATTTTGGACTTGGGCATATGTCCGGATCAGGTTTTGAATGACACGGGAGCATTTCAGCGCATATTGTGAAAGTTGGCATTTTGGAAGAAATTCATAAATTTGGGTTAAAGTGTATTTCAATGTTATCGATGTCCTTTTGGGATTTCGACTCTCGTAATAGCTTCGTATGATGATCTTAGTATTGGGAGCGCATCCGGATGTAGATTTGGAGGTCTGTAGGTTATTTTGGAGTTGTTTGGCAAAAATTAGAAATTTAAAGGTTTTTTAAAAGTTTGACCGAAAATGGACCTTTTGCTTTGGGGTTGAATTCCGATTCTGGAAGTTGGAGTAGGTCCGTAATATCGAATGTGACTTGTGTGAAAAATTTGAGGTCAATCGGACGTGATTTAATAAGTTTCGGCATCGAATGTAGAAATTTGAAGTTCTAAAGTTCATTAAGCTTGAATTGGGGTGCGATTCATGAATTCGACGTTGTTTGATGTGATTTAAGGCCTTAAGCAAGTTCGTGTTATGTTCTTAGACTTATGTGGGTGTTTGGTTTGGAGCCCCAGGGGCTCGGGTAAGTTTCGGAGTAGCTTCAGAGTGTTTTGTGATGAAGTTGGAATGCTGGTTCTGGTGAGATCACATTTGCGATGTAATGGTCGCAAATGCAAACATCGCATTTACAAGGAGTGGTTCTTATTTGCGAAGGGTGGGAAATTTCTGAGGGGTTCGCATTTGTGAACAATTTGTCGCTTTTCCAGATCTGTCCCATTCGCATTTGCGAAGATCTTGGTCGCAAATGCGACCTGGGCAGGGGCAGCTTGGCTTCGCATTTACATTGCATTGATCGCGTTTGCGAGCCAACTGGAGCCAAGGGTTTTTTATTCCGAGACTTAGCCCATTTCCCTCATTTCCCACTTGGACTTAGGCGATTTGTGAGAACATTTTGAGAAGGGGTTCCATCATCATCAAGCGATAAGTGATTTCTTCTAGTTGTGAGTTAAATACAAGGTTTATATATGGATTTAGACATGAAAATTGGTAGAAATTTGGGATTTGGAAGAAAAACGTAGAAATTGGTATTTTTGGATTTTAACCACGAATTTGGGCATGAAATTAGAAATAAATTATATATTTACGTTCGTGGGGTTATGGGTAAAGTTTGTTTTCAAAACGTTTCAGAATCCGGGCACGTGGGCCCGAGTGTCATTTTAGTGACTTTTCGAACGGAGTTGAAAATTATTATAAATCAGATTATAATGAGTATTAGAGTATATATTTATGGAATTGCTCATTTATTGACTAGTTTTGGAGCGTTGGACATCGATTTGAGTTGTTTGAAAGGCTTGGTAGCCGGCTATGAAATTTCAGAGCGAGGTAAGTCTCCTTTCTAACCTTGTAAGAGGGAATTAAGCCCATAGGTGAAATAATTCAATAGGTGCTTCTATTTGTGGTGGCTACATACGCACGAGGTGACGAGAGTCCATGCGTAGCTACTAATATCCTTATGTCCAAGTAGTCTAGGACCCAAATCATGTTATAGTTGGGATGCTTGCATCCTACTTGTTAATTTAAATTGCTCAAATCATATCTAAATTTGGTAAAGGAACTTTAAAAGGTTAAACTTCATTCTTCTTGACCGTAAATGAGAATTTGTATTTTTCTTGAATAGTTTTCCTTAATAAATCTTGAATTTGATTATTTTAAATTGTATTTTCTCTTTTGTGGAGCGGATCGAACGCCTCGGCAGGTTAAATAGATGCATATATGGTTCGCGTCGTTCGACCCTCGGTAAGATGCTTGTCTATGCATCGAGGCAGTGAATGACTTGGAACGAGGTTTACTCAGTGCATGATTCAGAGATCCAGTATTTTATTTCCGGCGAAGGAAAGGCAATCAGACTATGAATGTTCAGGTTTGGGTTGAGGAGTAACGAGACTTGGTATTTCGAGCATGGTAGAATTTTCATCTATGATGTTGTGTCGTCGCCCTGGATTGAATGTGTTACTTTTACCGGTGTTATGATCTTTATAAATTTGCCTTCGGGGCAGGTTAGTGTGAAATAGTGTTGGGGAAGCGGCTGTCAAAGATCACAGTGTGCAGTGGTTCGGGACTTAATCGGTGGTCCGGGTATTGAGGACTCAAAGAAGATTATCTTCGGGGAGGTTTAAAGTTGGTAGCGATCTATTAGTTCAAATGCTACAGAGATAGATATTGAGTTAAGGCAACAACTGGGAAGTAAAGGATGGGGAAGGGCATGTGGGAGGTGTCTTGTGGTGGTTAAATCTCTAGAAGGCCAAGTGTGAGAAACAGAAGTCGGGTAGTTGCTTAAAGGAGAGGGTTTGACCAAAGTGGGAGAGTGGCAGAGTAGCATATGGGTTCTGTGGCAGGATAGCTACATGCCTTGAGGAACGTTTAGAGTGACTTGGGCTTAATGGTGGATAGTGACCAGGTCTACGGGCTTAATTTGGTATATTGGCTACTATACGAAGGAAGGTTGGATACGACGGAAAAGAGTTGTTTGATATGAAGAAGGATACAATGTGTCTTTGGATTGGAATGTATTGTCTCACGTTTAGTTGATGTCAATGGGGAGTGAACGGGATATTACAACTGGTGAATGCGCACGAGCTCAAGATGGTTTAAGGATTTCATGGTAATGGTACTCAGTGCAGCGTCGTTGGAAGTTGTCGGCATTGACATTCCATAAGTGAGTTATCTCCTGTGAGAAGGCTGGTCGTTGTGTGGTGTCGACGAAGCTTTTATGAAGAATTCTACCGGCTATCCAGTAAGGGATCGAATAGGTGAATGTGGCTAGTGATTTAGAGTGTTCATAAAATATTTAACAGAAGGATTTCAAGAAATTTGGCGGGTTGATTGTGCAAGATCATATCAATGGGGGATAAGGAATCTTGGTGGATTCCAGAGTTATGCGATGGTAGATTCAATCTATGTGGGAGAGCTCCACGACCTACGATTAGATTGCATGGTTGTCTACTTGTGAGGTTTCGGGTTATCGACATATTGGTGGGTTATTACGACCAAGGGAAAGAGAACATCAGTGGTAATTTGATTAAAGGATTTGAGGAATATGTGCTATAATTGGCCTTATCAATTCATGTTCTGGCTTGGGGAATACTCAGGATTTATGCTTCATGTAGAGGTGATTTACAAGGAAAGTGATTTAGCCGGGTGCTTCTTTGAGAGGGTGTTCATGTGCTAGCAGATCCTTGGAGTTTGATTATATTCGAGACCAAGTCATAGTGGGTGACTCTCAACAACGGTCCTAGTGGATTCAAAAGTTAAAGTGTGGTGCCTAAGGATTTTGAGTTCGTAGTATGGTTAAATATCGAGCTGTTGCAACAGATTATAAAAGGGGCTTGGAGTGTTCTATGTTATCTTCAGTATGTGGTGTAGCAGTGGAAGAATGGGATAAAATAACTTCGGAATAAGAGGAAAATTATCAGAATGGGTGTACCAGTTGAGGATATGAATATGCGCACAAGAAGGGTATAAGATGGTTCGTGGGTTGTGAGACAGCGTTGTCTCGTGAAATGAGGTCCACTCAGGATGAGTGCGGGAATGGGTTCGTGATGTTTGAATGAGGTATGGGTCCTAGACAACCCAGACAAGTATAATAGTAGCTACGCACGGACTCTCGTCATCCCGTGCGTACGTAACCCCCACAAATAGGAGCACGGAATAATTTGATTCACCTATGGGGTTAATTCCCTCTTACAAGGTTAGAAAGAAGTCTTACCTCGATTCGAAATTTCATAACCAGCTCCAAAGCCTCTCCAACAACTTAAATCAATGAACGTCGCTCCAAAACTAGTCAATAAATGTGCAAATCCATAAATATATACTCTAACAATCATTATAATTCAATGAACAACAATTTCCAACTCCGCTCGAAAGGTCAATAAAATCACCCTCGGGCCCACGTGCCCGGATTCTGAAATTGTTTGAAGATAACCATTACCCATAACCTCACGAACCCAAATATATGATTTATTTCCAATTCCATGCCCCATAGTCGTGGTCAAAATCCAAAATTACCAATTCAAGGTTTTCTATCAACATCCCACAATTTCTACCAAATGCCATGCTTGAATCCATATAAAACCATGAATTTAACTCAAAATAGGTGAGAATTACTTACCCTGTCATAGATGATGATATATCCTCTTCAAAAACTCCAAAACTCGCCCAACCATAACGAAATATGACGGAACTTGGGCCAAATCCCATCTTTAAAATGACACTGCCCAACACCTCTTGCACCTGCGATCAAATAGCCACTTCTGCGGCTCTGCACCTGCAGAAATTCCATCGCAGGTGCGGCTCCATCTCAGCCCAATAGTCTTGCATCTGCGCTCCAGGTAGCGCATTTGCGCGTCCGCTTCTGTGGTCCATTCGACGCACCTGCGCCATCGCCCGCTCCTACATTGCCCACTTCGCACCTGCGCCTCCACAGGTGCGCTCAAATGTTCCGCACCTGCGATTGCTGGCAAGCCTCCTCTCCTTCGCACCTATGACTCGTGGCTAGCAACTACGAGCTCGCACCTACGTTCCTTTTTACGCAGGTGCAATTGCACCAGATATCAGCTTCCTCAGCATTTCATCCAAATCCAAAGTTCCTCAGCATTGAAGTTCTAAAGTTCATTAAGCTTGAACTGGGGTGCGATTAATGAATTCGACGTTGTTTGATGTGATTTAAGGCCTCAAACAAGTTCGTGTTATGTTTTTAGACTTATGTGGGTATTTAGTTTGGAGCCCCAGGGGCTCGGGTAAGTTTTGGAGTAGCTTCGGAGTGTTTTGTGAAGAAGTTAGATTGCTGGTTCTGGTGAGATCGCATTTGCGATGTAATGGTCGCAAAGGCAAACTTCGCATTTACAAGGAGAGGTTCTTATTTGCGAAGGGTGGGAAATTTCTGAGGGGTTCGCATTTGCGAACAATTTGTCGCTTTTTCAGATCTTTCCTATTCGCATTTGCGAAGATCTTGGTCGCGAATGCGACCTGGGCAGGGGCAGCTTGGCTTCGCATTTGCATTGCATTGATCGCGTTTGCGAGCCAGATGTCGCATATGCGACTGGAGCCAAGGCTTTTTATTCCGAGACTTAGCCCATTTCCCTCATTTCCCACTTGGACTTAGGCGATTTGTGAGAGCATTTTGAGAGGGGGTTCCATCATCATCAAGAGGTAAGTAATTTCTTCTAGTTGTGAGTTAAATACATGGTTTATATATGGATTTAGACATGAAAATTGGTAGCAATTTGGGATTTGGAAGAAAAATGTAGAAATTGGTATTTTTGGATTTTAACCACGAATTTGGGCATGAAATTGGAAATAAATTATATATTTAAGTTCGTGGGGTTATGGGTAAAGTTTGTCTTCAAAACGTTTCGGAATCCCGGCACGTGGGCCCGAGTGTGATGTTTAGCGACTTTTCAAACAGAGTTGGAAATTATTATAAATAGGATTATAATGAGTATTACAGTATATATTTATGGAATTGCTCATTTATTGACTTAGTTTTGGAGCGTTGGGCATCGATTTGAGTTGTTTGAAAGTCTTGGGAGCCAGCTATGGAACTTCGGAGCGAGGTAAGTCTCATTTCTAACCTTGTAAGAGGAAATTAACCCCATAGGTGAAATAATTCAATATGTGCTTCTATTTGTGGGGGTTACGTATGCACGAGGTGACGAGAGTCCGTACGTAGCTACTAATATGCTTATGTCCGGGTAGTCTAGGATGCAGATCATGTTATAATTGATATTACTTTCATAGGCCCGAGGTCCAAAAATGTTAAATGACAAAAATAAATTTGGAAATTTCTTATTAACAAAAGAATTGTTTACTTATTTCATGATATTAAGCTTACAGTCGTCCTACATAATTCATGCTTAATTATATCATTGTTATTTTATTTATAGCCCATAGTAAGTGTCGAAGTCGACCCCTCGTCACTACTTCTTCGAGGTTAGGCGGGATACTTACTGGGTATGTGTTGATTTACGTACTCATACTACACTTGCTGTACATTTTTGTGCATTTACATATATGTTTAGTGGCCTTGTGGGCGTAGAGGCACGGTTATGGCGGGGACTTAGGTGAGCTGTATTCTATACTACGATCTGCAACCAGCAGAGTCTCCTTCAGAGTAGTTATATTTCTCCTGTCCAAATTTGTATTACGGACAGATGTTGTATTTTATTTTACATTCCTAGTTGAGGCTCATGCACTTGTGACACCGGGTTTTGGGGTGATTATAGGTTGTCCTGTATTGAAATTGTTAAAAAAATATTATTATTTACTTAGTAAATTCCATCTTTTACTATTTAATTGAAGGAAATATGGTTTCAAAAATATTAAAATGAGAACCAAATTAAGTATTTATTTTTGGCTTGCCTGACAGCGGTGTCCGACGCCATCACGACCTTTAATGGATTTTGGGTCGTGACAACGATCAACTCCAAATTATACACGGGGTAATTCTTCTCGTGGGGCTTCAGCTGACATGAAGCATGTGAAATAAATTACCCCTCCTGCATCAATACACAACCCAAGCCAACGTGCGAAGCGTCGCAATACACGGTATACATCCTTGAACCGAAGGGCAACACTAACACCGGTGTTGTAGTCAAAACGGTCTTGAGCTTGTGAAAGCTCATCTCGCAATCATCAAACCATATGAATGGATCACCCTTCTCGATCAATCTAGTCAAGGGCGCTGCAATAGACGAGAAGCTCTCCACGAACCGACGATAATAACCTGCTAACGCCAAGAAACTCCTGATCTTTGTCGCTGTGGTAGGAAGAGGCTAACTCTGGACTTCCTCGATCTTCTTGGACTCCACCTCAATACCCTCACCTGATACAACCTGCCCCAAGAAAGCCACGGAATCCAACCAGAACTCACTTGGAGAACTTACCATAAAGCTTTTGTTCCCGCAAGGTCTGAAGCACTAACCTTAAATGTTGCTCGCGCTCCTCCATACTACGGGAGTAGATTAATATGTCATCAACAAAGACAAATGAGTCAAGATACGGCCTGAACACTCGGTTCATCAAACCATAAATGTCGTTGGGGGGTAAGTCAAACCCAAATACATCACTAGAAACTCGTAGTGGCCATATCTAGTCCGGAAAGCTGTCTTCGGAATATCCAAAGCATGAATCTTCACCTGATGAAACCCAAATCTCAAGTCGATCTTAGAGAACACTCTGGCACCTTGCAATTGGTCAAACAAATCATCAATGCGCGGCAACGGGTACTTATTTTTTATGGCAACTTTGTTCAACTTGAGGTAATCAATGCACATTCGCATACTCCTATCCTTCTTCATCATAAACAACACCGGTGTGCCCCAAAGCGACACACTAGGTCTAATGAACCCCTTCTCAAGCAACTCCTAAAGCTGCTCCTTTAACTATCTATGCTCCTTGGGAGCCATACGATAATGCAAAGTAGAAATAGGCTGGGTGTTTAGCACCAAATCAATGCCGAAATCGATATCCCGATCTGGTGGCATACCTGGTAGATCAGCAGGAAATACATCGAAAAACTTTCGTACTGCAGGCACTGAATCTAGTGCGGAAGTCTCTGTAGTAGTATCCCGAACAAAGTCCAAACAACCCTTCTCGACCATATGTCGAGCCTTCAAGAAAGAAATAACTCGGCTGGAAGTACCAACAGATGAACCCCTCCGCTCCAATCTGGGCAACTCATGCATCGCCAAGGTAACAATCTTGGCATAGCAATCAAGAATGGCATGGTATGGGAAACCAGTCCATGCCCAAAATGACCTTGAAATCAACCATATCGAGCAATAGAAGGTCCACTCTGGTCTCACATACAAAAAAAGTCACAACACAGGACCGGTAGACCCGACCCACAATAACAGAATCACCCACTGGCGTGGATACATATACATGAACACCCAAGGACTCACTAGATATATCCAGATAAGAAGCAAATAGAGAAGAGACATAGGAGTAAGTATACCCTGGATCAAATAATACGGAGGGATCCCTACGACAGACAAAACTAGTACCTGTGATCACTGCATCGGAGGCAACTGCCTCTGGCCTGGCGGGGAAAGCGTAGAATCTAGCCGGAGCGCCACCTGACTGTCCTTCACCTCTAGGGCGACCCCTAGCCACCTGCCCTCCACCTTTAGCCATCCTGGCGGGCGGTGTGGAAGTTGGTGCAATAATCATAGGCCAATGATCCTGCTGCTCGACCATTCCCCGAAGTCTAGGACAAAACCTCTTCACGTGGCCAAGATCCCCGCACTCAAAACAACCCCTCGTAGCGGTGGACTACTGACCTGAAGTTTGACCCTGATGGCTTGAATACCCACTGGAGGAACCCTAAATAGCTGGCAAATGGTAAGTACTCTCTGGAATAGCAGTGAAGTAGAGTCGTGTTGGAGCAATCCGAATAGGTGGTGTTGCTGACTGCATGGGCTTGCTAGACTGACCCCTCATGAACTGAACTCTGCCACTAGGTGGGGCGCCACTGAATCCTCCAAACTGTCGGGGCGGCTTGTCCCTCGGCACAAACTCTCCGCTGTGATTGTGAATACGCTAGATCCTCCGAGCTATATCCATAACCTAATGAAAGAGAGTCCCCATCATTGCCTCACGGGCCATAGAAACCTGAATCTCAAGGTGCAGACCTGGAATGAACCTCTGCATCCTTTCTGCATCTATGGGAAGTATAATAGCTGCATAGTGAGACATCTTAGTGAATCTCGCCTCTTAGTCGGTCACAAAAATATGACCCTGCTGGGCTCGCTCAAACTGACCTCGAAGCTCCTTTTTCTCAGAAAGTGGTATGTACTTCTCCAAGAACAGATGTGTAAACTGATCACAAGTCAAGGAAGGTGAACATGCTGGATTGTGAAGGAGGTAAGCCTGCCACCATCTGGGGGCCTTGCCCTCAAGTTGAAAGGTGGTGAAGTGCACCCCGTTGGACTCCAATATCCCCATGTTCCATAGCCTATCCTTGCATCTATCAATGAAATCGTAGGGTTCCTATGACCGCTCACCCCAAAGTTAGGGTCAAAGGCTAGTCCATCTATCCAGCCATTTCTGTTAATCAACGGTCACGACTGGTACAGACTCTAGTATAGTCGCTGCAACTAGCTGGGGCCCGCCCGAAGGTAGTACAACTGGGGTATGATAAATGGTAGCAGCGTGTCCTAGAGCCTGAGCAGTAGGGGTCTGTGCTCGCCCTCCCGCCTGAGATGTGGCTGGGGATGGAAATAAAGCAGCCTGCATCATAGAGTCCATGAACCGCAGTGCAGTCATGAAATTTTCTGGGCCTGGCTCAGCTGTAGGTGCCTCATCATGCTCCTCAATAATAAGATCCTCCACTGGATCAACCGGTGGTGCAACGGGAGAAACTCTAGGATGCCCTCATCCTTTGACAGGAGTTGCAGCCCTCTCTTCTACCGCCTGGTACATCCGCCGCGCGCGTTCTCACCATCTGTGAGAGATCACTAGAAAGACACTTAGCACAATGTCAATTGCATGACAAGAGATGAAGAAAGAAAAGTTTTCTAACACCCTGTAGCCTCTTAAAGATAAGTACGGACATCTCCACGCCTATCCACAAGACTCTACTAGGCCTACTCATGACTGGTAAGGCTTATGTGAACCTAAAGCTCTTATACCAAGCTGTCACAATCCAAAACCCATAATAGGTCGTGATGGCACCTAATGCCGCCGTTTGGTAATCCTACAAGTGATACTACAATTTAATTACCCCTTTTTAACATTTAAAACAAAAGTTTTCCTTTCAAAAGAACAAAATAAGTAAGATCTCATGCAACCATACATACTCTTTTCTCAACAAAATACTAGAGTGATGAGTACTTCCACTGTAGTGATAGTAATGATAAGTACAATAATATATAAATGCTAAAAGTCCCCAAAACCCGGTGCCACCAGTGCATGGGCAATCTAGAGAATATACAAAACTAATACAACTATTGTCTGAAAGGTAATAGACATAAATAATAAACAAGTTAGAGGGAGGCTCCGGTGCTGCAGATCGTAGGCAAGTAGATCACCACTAAGTCTCTATAGAAGATCTTCTACTCACCCGCATGACCACTGGTAGTACCTGTCTCAGTACCTGCACATTCAGTGTAGAAGTGTAGCGTGAGTACGGAAAACAGCATGTACCCAGTAAGTATCTAGCCTAAGCTCGAAGAAGTAGTGACGAGCGGTCGACTTGACACTTACTAGATGTCAAATAGTAATAGAAATACATAAAGTAGACATGGTGAGTGTACAACAAGTAGCAATGAAGCAAATAAAGTACTACAATAATTCCACACATGAGTCTATATCAAATCACTAAACATGTCATAACCGGCCTTGAAGGCGCTAAATCAACTGTTACCAAACCAAATCCGATCTCAATTATTAAGCACGAAGTTGCCAAAGCGAGCGGCCCTATCCCATAGGAATAGTGGTACTCAGTACTGCCGAGGCGAACAGCCCGATCCCATAAGAATAATTCCACCATCCTGCTAAGGCGAATGACCAGATCCCATAAGAGTAGAGTTACCATACTGCTGAGGCGAATGGCCCGATCCCATAAGAGTAATTTATTTCACTACCGGGGCGAACGACCCGATCCCATAAGAGTATAGAAATTTACCTCGCTCGCGGAAGCACATTGTTACATCTCGTACTTTTCTACATTGGATTTGTCATAATATAATTGATATAAGTTCAAGGACAAGACTATGTTTGAGGTTATAAGTATTTATGATATTTCAAACAAGTGATAAGTAAGTGTTATGAAGGTCAGTGGGTAAACAAATCGAAGGAAATGTGTTTCGTCGAAGTTTGAGATTTTGGGATAAAATACGATCCATGCTATAATACCCCATATTTACGGACTTGTGCTATACCACGTGACTGTCACGACCCGAAATTCCCACCTTCAGGACCGTGATGACGCCTAACATTTCACTTGTTATGCAAACCAACATTAGAATTATTTTAACTATTTTTAAGTAATTTAAATTAAATAGAAGTCAATTATTGTAATAAAATACGGAAGACCATAAATACCAAATAATCAAAATACATACCCGAATCTAGTGTCACAAGTGCACGAGCTACTAGAATAATACAAATAAAGGTCTGAAAAAAGTTCAAGTTGTTTGAAAGATAATACACAGCTAAGATAAGATAGAAGGGGACTTCAGAACTAAGGACGATGTGCAGTTATACCTCAAGTCTCCTCAGGGTAGTTGAATCCGAGCACATATATGGTATGCCAATGCGACCAATTCCCAAATGTGCACAAGAAGTGCAGAGTGTAGTATGAGTACAACCGACCCCATGTACTCCGTAAGTGTCGAGCCTAACCTCGACAAAGTAGTGACGAGGCTATGATATGACACGAACGTAAACAACCTGTACAAGTAAATACAAATACGAAGCAACAATAAAACAATAAATAACACTACACAAATTTAGGAGGGAACATGCGAATGGGGTTGATGTAATAACTTTTAGCAGGAGAATTATCACTTAGAAGACAATTAATTCCTCAACAATAAAATGAGCAACTGATAATATGAAAATGGCACAGCACCACCCTTCATGCTTTTACTCTCATACCTCTCATAAACTGATAAATAAATAATAATAATTGGCACGGCATCACCCTTCGTACTTTAACTCTCTTTTGGCAAGGCATCACCCTTCGTGCTTTTACACACTCTGAAAATGACACGGCATCACCCTTCGTGCTTTTACACTCACAATTGGCACGGCAACACCCTTCGTGCTTTTACACTCACAATTGGCACGGCAACACCCTTCGTGCTTTTACACTCTTTTTCACCATGACAATGATAGTATAACTAATACAAATGGCACGTCATCACCCTTCGTGCTTTTACACTCTTCCTTACCAAGAAAATAATAATATAAATTCAGAAGAGTATTTAAATGCGGGGATATACACTTATCAATCAATTAAGTATCCGAATACCGACTTCACCTTCCAAAATATTCAACAATAATTAAATGAATAATAATTTCATGAATAATGATCAAATAATCAATAATAAACTTAAGAAGGAATATCTTAATTTAATGGGTAATTATTCTCGATAAACAAATTCTACCCGTATGCTTTGACTCAACCACAATGCATAAGTACTCGTCACCTCACATATACGTTGTACCCGCACATTAAATCACGTAGCAAATAGACAAATAAGTCATACTCCCTCAAGTTAGGGTTAGCCACGACACTTACCTCGCTTTGCAACCAAATTCAATAATCCAATAAACCTTTGCATCATGTATTCATGTCTGAAATCCTCAAATCTAATCATAAACAATTCAATATACTCAATACAAATCATAGGAATTAATTCCATGAGAATTTACTAATTTTCTGGATTAAAATTCAAAATTCATCTCAAAAATATCAGTGGGGCCCACGTCTCGAATCTCGGAAAAACTTACGAAATCTGAACACCCGTTCTGAGATGAGCCCAACCATACAAAAATTATCAAATTCCAACATTGGATTGACCTTCAAATCTTAATTTTACATTTTTGGAAGATCTTATAAAAATCTAATTTTTTCCTCCCTAAATTCACGGATTCATGATGTAAATGAGTATAGAATCATGAAATATAATCAATATAGGATAAGGAACACTTACCCTAATGTTTTCCCGTAACATTCGCTCAAAAATCGTCTTACCCGAGCTCAAAATCAAAAATTGTAGAAAATGGGGAGAAATCCCATTTACAGAACTTAAGTTTTGTTTGCCAGGTTTTTACCTTATGCGATTGCGGACATTGCTTCGCGATCACGAAGCACAGTTTTAGGCTGCATAGCTTGTGCTCTACGCGAACACGATAGTGCTCTCGCGAACACGAAGCACAGTTCTTTAGCCTTTCGCGATCGCGGACTACCTTGTGCGATCGCGTAGTACAAATATTTGTTCTTCAGCTTCTGCCTCATTCCTTCTTCGCAAACGCGGCTTGGCCCTCACTTTCGCGGTGACTTAATTGCTACAAATGTGCAATCGCAGACCTCACTATGCGATCGCATAGTATAATTTTATCTGTGACCATTAAACCTTCGCGGTCGCGGACACAGTTACGCGATCGCATAGAAGGAAACCAGTAGCAGCAGGTTCAGTAGTTTCATGGTTCCGAAATGCGTCGATCATGATCCGAATTACACCCGAACCCTCAAGGTTCCAAAACATATGTGCACCTGAGTCCAAAAACTTAATACAAACTCGCTCGCGCAATCAAAATACCAAAATAACACCTAGAACTACGATTCAGACACCTAATAAAATGAAATTTTGAAGAAAACTTTAGAATTTATATTTTAACATCCGGACGTCCAAATCACGTCAACCCAGCTCCGTTTCTCACCAAATTTTGCAGACAAGTCATAAATATAGTAATGGAGCTATGCTGGTCCTGGAACCAAAATATGGACCCGGTATCAACAAAGTCAAACATTGGTCAATTCTTCAAACTCATTAGGTCTTTAAACATAAATATTTTGACAACAAGCGATAACTCGAGTTAGGGACCTCCGAATTTAATTCCAGGCACACGCCCAAGTCCCAAATCACGATACGGACCTACCAGAACTATCAAAACACTGATCCAGGTCCGTTTCCTCAAAATATTGACCAAAGTCAACCCAATTGAGTTTTAAACCTCTATTTCAAATTTTAATCAATTTTTCACATAAAACCTTTTCAGAAAAAATTTACGAACTGCGCATGCAAGTCGAGGAAGTTGAATGGTGTTATTTGATGTTTCAGAATACAAAAATAATTATTAAATTTAAAGATGACCCTTTGGGTCATCACATTCTCCACCTCTAAAACAAACGTTCGTCCTCGAACGGAATTAGAAAAGTACCTGAGTTGGTGAAGAGGTGTGGATATTTACTCCGCATGTTCGACTCGAACTCCCAAGTAGATGCTTCTACCAGCTGACCTCTCCATTGCACACAAACTGAAGGATAACTCTTAGACCTCAACTATCGGACCTACCGGGCTAGAATAACTACCGGCTACTCTTCATAAGTCAAATCTTTGCCCAATTGGACTGAGCTGAAATCTAATACATGGGACGGATCACCATGATATTTCTGGAGCATAGACACATGGAACGCTGGATGAACTGCTGATAAACTAGGTGGTAGTGAAATCCTGTAGGCTACTTCACCCACCCTTTCAAGAATTTCAAATGGTCCAACATACCTAGGGCTCAACTTGCCCTTCTTTCCGAAACTCATTACACCTTTCAGAAGTGAAACCCGGAGCAATACTCTTTATCCAACTATGAATGCAATATCACGAACTTTACGGTCGGCATAACTCTTTTTCCTAGACTGAGCTATGCGAAGTCGATCCTGAATAAATTTGACCTTATCCAAGGCATCCTGTACCAAATCAGTACCCAACAACCGAGCCTCTCCCGGTTCAAACTAGCCAACTGGCGAACGATATCGCCTCCTGTACAATGCTTCATATGGAGCCATCTGAATGCTCGACTGGTAGCTATTACTATAGGCAAATTCCGCAAGTGGCAAGAACTGATCCCAAGAACCTCCAAATTCTATAACACAAGCGCGAAGCATATCTTCCAATATCTGAATAATGCGCTCTGACTGTCCGTCTGCCTATGGATGAAATGATGTACTCAACTCAACCCGCGTGCCTAACTCATGTTGTACAGCCCTCTAGAAGTGTGAGGTAAACTGCGTACCTCGATCTGAAATAATAGACACGGGCACACCGTGAAGGCGGACAATCTCACGAATGTAAATTTCAGCTAACCTCTCTGAAGAATAAGTAACTGTCACTTAAATGAAATGTGCTGACTTGGTCAACCTGTCCACAATGATCCAAACTGCGTCAAATTTTCTTTCAGTGTGTGGGAGCCCAACAACAAAATCCATAGTGACACGCTCCCACTTCCACTCAGGAATTTCTAACTTCAAAAGCAAACCACCAGGTCTCTGATGCTCGTACTTGACTTGTTGACAAGTTAGACACCGAGCTAAATATGCAACTATATCCTTCTTCATTCTCCTCCACCAATAATGTTTCCATAAATCCTGATTTGGCTGCACATGGATGAATAGAATATCGAGAACTATGTGCCTCTTCAAGAATTAATTCACGAAGCCCGTCAACATTAGGCACACAAATATGACTCTGCATTCGCAGAACTCCATCTTCCCCCACAACAACCTATTTGGCATCACTGTGCCGCACCATTTCCTTAAGGATAAGTAAATGAGGATCATCATACTGCCGCTCTCTGATGCGCTCATATAAAGAAAACCGAGAGACTGTGAAAACTAGAACCCGACTGGGTTCTGAAACATCTAACCTCACGAACTAATTAGCCAAAGTCTGAACATCTGCCACTAACAGTCTCTCACCTACCGGAATATATGCAAGACTACCCATACTCACATCCTTTCTACTCAAAGCATCGGCCATCACATTGGCTTTTCTGGGGTGATACAAAAAAGTGATATCATAGTCCTTCTACAGCTCCAACCATCTTCTCTACCTCAAATTGAGATCCTTTTGCCTGAACAGATATTGTAAGCTACGATGATCAGTAAATACCTCACACGAGACACCGTACAGGTAATGCCTCCAAATCTTCAGCGCATGAACAATGGCTGCCAATTCTAAGTCATGAACAAGATAATTGTTCTCGTGAACTTTCAACTGCCGCGACGCATATGCAATCACCCTGCCATCTTGTATCAATACTGCACCAAGCCCAACGCGAGATGCATCATAATACACCGTATAAGATCCTGAACATGTGGGTCATACCAACACTGGCGTCGTAGTCAAAGCAGTCTTGAGCTTCTGAAAGATCAACTCACACTCGTTTGAACATCCGAATGGAACACCTTTTTGGGTCAGTCTGGTCAATGGGCTTGTTATAGATGAAGACCCCTCCACGAACCGACGATAATAACCTGCCAAACCCAGGAAACTCTGAATCTATGTAACTGAAGTAGGTATAGGCCAATTCTGAACAACCTCAATCTTCTTAGGATCCACCTTTATACCTTCTGCCGATACAACATACCCCAAAAAAGCAACTGAGTCTAACCAAAATTTACATTTTGAAAATTATCCGCATAACTGATTATTTTTCAAAGTCTGAAGCACACTCCGAAGATGCTGCTCATGCTTTTCTCGACTGCTGGAGTAAATCAAGATATCATCAATGAACACAACCACAAAGGAATCCAAATAAGGCTTGAACACCCGATTCATCAAATTCATAAATACTGTTGGGGCATTTGTCAGCCCAAATGACATCACTAGGAATTCGTAATGCCCATATTGAGTCCGAAAAGTTGTCTTAGGGACATCGGATGCCCTAATTTTCAACTGATGGTAACCAGACCTCAAATCGATCTTCAAAAATACCTTGGCACCCTGGAATTGATCGAATAAGTCATCAGTTCTTGGCAACGGATATTTATTTTTGATAGTGACCTTATTCAACTACCGATAATCTATACACATCTGCATAAAACCATCTTTCTTCTTTACAAATAATACTGGTGCACCCCAGGGCGAGATACTGAGTGTAATGAATCCTTGATCAAGCAAGTCTTGTAACTTCTTCTTCAATTCTTTCAACTCCGGCGGGGCCATACGGTATGGTAGGATAGAAATAGGCTGAGTGCCCGGAGTTAAATCAATACATAAGTCAATATCTCTGTCAGGTGGCATCCTCAGAAAATCTGCAGCAAAAATACTTCTGAAAATTCACGAACAACTGGTACTGAGTCCATAGAGTGAACATCCGCACTGGGATTGCGAATATAATCCAAATAATCTAGACACCCTTTCTCGACCATACGTCGAGCCTTCATATAAGAAATAACCCTCATTGTAGAATGACCAGGAGTTCTTTTCTACTCTAACCGAGGTAACCCCGACATGTCTAGGGTCACCGTCTTGGCATGACAATCCAATATAGCATGATAAGGTGACAGCCAATCTATACCCAAGATGACATCAAAATCTACCATATCAAGAAGTAGAAGATCCACACTAGTCTCAAGACTACCAATAGTAACCACACACGAATGATAGACATGATCTACCATGATAGAATCTCCCACCGGAGTGGACATACACACAGGAGCACTCAGAGAATCACGAGGCATCACCAAATATGAAGCAAAAGAAGAGGACATACAGGAATAAGTAGATCCTGGATCAAATAGAACTGAAGCATCTCTATGGAAAACTGGAAGAATAACTGTAACCACGGTATCAGATGACTCGACCTCAGGCCTAGCTGGAAAAGCATAAAATAGGGGCTGGGCCCCACCACTCTGAATTGTGTCACTAGGACGGCCTCTAACTAGCTGACCTCCACCTCTAACGGCCTGACCTCCACCTCTAATGGTTTGACCTCCATCTCTAGCTGCCTGACCCCTACCTCTAGCTGGCTGAGCAGGCGGTGAAGCAACCGGTGCTGGAATCATAGTACGAGAACCATGTTGCTACATGCTGCCCTGAGACCTCGTGCAGAATCTAGCAATGTGCCTCGAAGCACCAAAAGTATAACAGGACCTTAGCTACTATGACTGCTGACCCTGAAATTGTCCTTGTCGACCTGAGTAACCACCCTGAAAACTCTGGATCGGAGGTGCACTGATAGGAGCTGGTAGTGCACTGTAGGATTCCTGGAGCGCTGAATGAAAAGGTCTGGGAGGATGACCCCTACCAAAATTACCCCTGCCTCCAGATGAGGCACCACTGAACCCACCAAACTGACGAGGCCTCTTATCAAACCTCTGCCCTCTCTCCTATGCAAGAACCATCTTGATCTTCCTAGCAACATTAGCAGCCGCCTGAAAAGAAATCTCACTTCCGGTCTCCTTGGCCATCTGAAGCCTAATAGGGTGAGTAAGTCCCTCAATAAACCTCCTCACTCTCTCTCCCTCGGTAGGAAGTAAAAGGAGAGCATGACGGGCTAGATCCACAAAACAGGACTCGTACTGAGTAACAGTCATACTGCCCTGCTGGAGACGCTCAAACAGCCTGCGAAAATCCTCTCTCAATGTGATATGGAGGAACTTCTCTAGAAATAGTCATTAGAACTGCTCCCAAGTCAGAGTAGGTGACCCAGCTAGTCTGGTCAGCATAAAATCTCTCCACCACCTCTTGGTGGAACCCGTCAACTGAAATATAGCAAAATCAACCCTATTGGTCTCAACTATACCTATGCTCCACAGCACCTCATGGCATCGGTCAAGATAATACGGTGGGTCCTTAGAAGGTGTACCACTGAAGTGAACTAGAAAGAGCATAGTAACTTTATCCAGTCTCAATAAGGCCTCAGAAGACATGGCGGCCCTATCACCGACCTGTGCCGCAACAACTGGCTGAACTACCCCAACTAGCGTTGCTGCTGGAGCATGATATTAGGGAGCCATATGCTCCAGAGCGGGAGTAGTGGCAGTTTTTGCTCCTCCCCGAGCCTGTGAGATGGTTGGTGCCACTGGAAACGTACCATTCTGGGCCATGCCCTCCATAAGACTCACCAAACGGACTAGAGCATCTTGAAGCACTGAAGTAGCTATGAATCCTTTCGGGACCTGAACTGGTACAGTCTGAACTGGAACCTCCTCCTGAAGATCCACTTGAGGTTCTACAACAGGTGCTGCTACTCGAGCTCTAGACTGAGCTCTACCTCTGCCTCTGCCTCGGCCTCTAACATGACCTCGGCCTCGACCTCTACCCCTGGTCATAGTTTCCACTGGGGGCTCTGTTCCCTATCTATCGGTAGACATATTACGTGTTCTCACCATCTGCGAGAAAATAAGAATAGAATGGTTTAATCATCGATGATAGAATAAAATCACACGCCAGAATAAGAAAGAAGTGATATTATTCCTAAACTTCATAGCCTCTAAAATATAAATATAAGTGTCTCCGTACCGATCCTTCAGACTCTACTAAGCTTGCTCGTGACTCGTGAGACCTAAGTAACCTAGGGCTCTAATACCAACTGTCACGACCTGAAATTTCCACCTTCGGGACCGTAACGGCGCCTAACATTTCACTTGCTAGGGAAGCCAACATTAGAATAATTTTAACCATTTTTAAGCAATTTAAATTAAATAGAAGTCAATTACTGAAATAAAGTGCTAAAGACCATAAATACCGAATTATCTAAATACATCCCCGAATCTGGTGTCACAAGTGCACGAGCTATTAGAATAATACAAATAAAGGTCTGAAAAAAATTCAAGTTATTTGAAAGATAATACACAGCTAAGATACGCCACACGGACCAATTTCAAAATATGCACAAGAAGTGAAGAGTGTAGTATGAGTACAACCAACCCCATGTATTCTGTAAGTGTCGAGCCTAACCTCGACGAAGTAGTGACGAGGCTATAACAGGACACGTACGTATACAACCTATACAAGTATATACAAATACGAAGCAACAATAAAACAATAAATAACACTTTATAAATTTAGGAGGGAACATGCGAAGGGGGTTGATGTAATTTTTAGCAAGAGAATTATCACTTAGCAGCATATTAATTCCTCAACAATAAAATGAGAAATTGATAATATGAAAATGGCAAGACACCACCCTTCGTACTTTTACTCTCATACCTCCCATAAACTGAAAAATAAATAATAATAATTGGCACGACATCACCCTTCGTGCTTTAACTCTCTTTTAACACGGCATCACCCTTCGTGTATTTTCACTCTCTGAAAATGGCACGACATCACCCTCCGTGCTTTTACACTCACAAATGGAACGACAACACCCTTCGTGCTTTTACAATATTTCTCACCATGACAATGATAGTATAAATAATAAAAATGGCACGGCATCACCCTTCGTGCTTTTACACTCTTCCTTACCATGAAAATAATAATATAAATTCGGAAGAGTATTTAAATGCGGGGATATACACTTATCCATCAATTCAGTACCAAAATACCAACTTCACCTTCCAAAATATTCAACAGTAATTAAATAAATAATAATTTCATGAATAATGATCAAATAATCAATAATAAACTTAAGCAGGAATATCTTAATTTAATGGGCAATTATTCTCGATAAAGAAATTCCACTCGTATGCTTTGACCCAACCACAACCCATAAGTACTCGTCACCTCACATATACGTTGTACCCACTCATTAAATCACGTAGCAAATAGACAAATAAGTCCTACTCCCTCAAGTCAGGGTTAACCACGACACTTACCTCGCTTTGCAATAAAATTCAAGAATCCAATAAACCTTTGCCTCGCGTATTAGTGTCCGAAATCCTCAAATCTAGTCATAAACAATTCAATATACTCAATACAAATCGTAAGAATTAATTCCATGTGAATTTACTAATTTCTCGAATTAAAAATATGAAATTCATCTCAAAAATCATCAGTGGGGCCCACATATCGAATCTCAGAAAAACGTAAGAAATTCGGATACCCATTCTGAGACGAGCCCAACCCTACAAAAATCATCGAATTCCAACATCAGATTGACCTTTAAATCTTAGTTTTATATTTTTGGAAGATTTTATAAAAATCTGATTTTTTTCACCCTAAATTCACGGATTCATGATGTAAATGAGTATGGAATCATGAAATATAATCAATATAGGATAAGGAATACTTACCCTAATATTTTTCCGCGAAAATCGCCCAAACATCGTCTTACCCGAGCTCAAAATCGAAAATGGTAGAAAATGGGGCGCAATTTCATTTACAGAACTTAAGTTTTGTTTGCCCATGTTTTTACCCCATGCGACCGCGGACATTGCTTCGCGATCGGGAAGCACATTTTTAGGCTGCCCATCTTTTGCTCTACGCGAATGCGACAGTGCTCTCGCGAACTCGAAGCACAGTTTCTTAGCCTTCCGCGATCGCGGACTACCTTGTGTGATCGCGTAGTACAAACTTTTGTGCTTCAGCTTCTGCCTCATTCCTTCTTCGGGAATGCGGCCTGGCCCTCGCGTTTGTGGTGACTTAGTTGCTGCAACTGTGCGATCACGGACCACACTATACTATCGCATAGTACAATTTTATCAGTGACCGTTAAGCCTTCACGATCACGGACATAGTCACGCGATCGCGTAGAAGGAAACCAGTAGCAGCAGGTTCAGCAGTTTCATGGTTCCAAAATGCGTCGATCATGATCTGAATTACACCCGAGCCCTCGGGGATCCAAACCATATATGCACACAAGTCCAAACACTTAATATGAACTCGCTCGCACAATCAAAACACCAAAATAACACCTAAAACTACAAATCAGACATCAAATCAAATAAAATTTTGAAGAAAACTTTAGAATTTATATTTTAACAATCGCACGTCCGAATCACGTCAAACCAGCTCCGTTTTGCACAAAATTTGGAATACAAGTCATAAATATAGTAATGGAGCTATATCGGGTTCAAAAACTAAAATACGAACCATGTATCAACAAAGTCAAACATTGGTCAATTCTTTAAAGTCATTAAGCCTTTAAACTTAAACGTTTCGACAACATGTGATAACTCGAGTTAGGGATCTCCGAATTTGATTTCGGGCATACGCCCAAGTTCCAAATCACGATACGGACCTATCAGAACTGTCAAAATACTGAGCCGGGTCCGTTTGCTTAAAATATTGACCAAAATTCACCCAATTGAGTTTTAAAGCTCTATTTCATATTTTAATCAATTTTTTACATAAATATTTTCCAGAAAAATATACAGACTGCGCACGCAAGTCTATGAAAGCTCTATGATATATAAAGTATGTTAAAAGTGATAAGTATTTAAGTGAAATGATATTTAGAAATTAATTATGTATGTAATTAGTCTAATGGGGAAGTGTAGTGGATGTACGTATATTGTTTTGAATTGTTGGATGACTATTATTCCGCATGGACCATATATATGAATGAGCAGAAAGTGAGACTTATATGCTTGCATACAAGAATGAGGTGTAAATTTTTGTGATGAATCATTAGTTGTGCACCTTGAGTATTACACGTGTGAAACGAAAGGGGGTCTCTAATGCTAGTAATGTAACATCTTGTACCTTAGCGTTAGGATGTGCCGTAGTAAATCCACATGAGTTCAAAGGGATTATGTCTATTAGGAGGTTATATAGGGTTTCAGACATTGTTATTGCGAGATTCTGTAAGTTTACAACCTTGATACCGTTAGATATTATTTTATTATGGTATTTTCTTTTAAGTTGAATATTTTAGTAAAAGTTTTATACGTATGATTTCGGGTAGTTACTATTGATACTACTTCCGGATATGCCTTAAATTGTATACATGATACGAGAAAGTTTATAAATGAGATTTTCTTTATTATAATGATAGAAACTATTTTCTCGTTAGAAACGAAAGCCATCTCTTTACCATTTTGATAAGTAATAGCACTAAAGTTTGTACGTTCGATATAATATTGGAAAACGATTATATTATGATGAAATATATTTTTTTTAGATATCTCCCTATTTATGAAATGTTATTATATGTATTATGAGATGTTTTTGATTTATTAGTATTTTAATTATGTGTATGATTTATTAAATATTAGATTGTCAAGAAAATAATAAAGTTAATAAGTAGATTAATGGATATGTGTTGGTAAGAACACTTATCCCACATGTAGTTGTGGGAAATAATATTAGTGACTAAGCACTACTAGAAGTAAAGGTGGCACTAAGTGTGCATATATGAGTCATAGCACTTAAAGTGCATTGTTTACACATGTAAAGGCCAGGAATATCCCTTAAGATTTTATTGTATTCTTTCTTTGACATTTTGAGATATGAAAAGGATGTTGCAATCTTTCCTTGTATTGAAATTATTTTCTCATAATAAAAGTTATCTTTACCCATTTTGAGAATTAATAGTACAAAAAAATTATACTCTTGATATTTGGATGGAAAAATTATAATTTTATAACATATATTTTCTAGATGTCATAATGATATATTAGTATAGTTTAAATTTATAAAGCACTTGTGATTTATTTTTAAATAGAAATGTGATGAGTTGATTATTAAATGAATTACATAAATTAATTGGAAAAAAACTATGTGGGTGCATATAAAGGGGGTTATCATCTTATATATGTTATTGTTATATTTTATTAGATGACTATGTGTCATCAATTAAGGAAAGAGTGGATTGGGAAGGATCCCACGTGTAAGAAGAAGGAAGTGATATATATACATATGTATCTTATTTCACTTTAGGAGATGGTGGACTTAAAGAATGCATATGCAGTACTTAGTATTAGGTAGTGGAAACATTAGTTTATGGAGGCATCACATGTTAATTTGATCTTCTTCTATTCAACTCAATATTTTATGATTTGAGATATAGTAGAGACATTGTTTCCTTTCCAACATAGCAGTAGCATTCTCTTTCCATTTATAGCAGCAACGCAAAGTCATCCAAAGATGATTTGAGGTATGTTAAGGCTAATCCTTCCTTCTTTTGGCATGATCCAAGTAACGATACGTAAACGTAATGTTATTCCATAAATGATTCTACTCTTAGAACTTAAGGATGTCTACATTATTCATTCCTATAAAATAATATTTAAAGCATGTCTATGTATGTTCCTAAGTCCCTATTGAGGCATATGATAAAGATATTAATGTTTATAATATAGTGATCATGCATCTTCATTTACTACTGTGCAACGGCCGGTTGGGCAGTCATGTATCTTTATATATTTACCACCATGCTACGGTCGGTCGGGCAGTCATGCATTTACCACCGAGCTACGACTGGTTGGGTAGTCATGCATCTTCATTTACCACCATACTACGGCTGGTCGGGCAGTCATGCATTTACCACCGGACTACGACCGGTCGGGCAGTCATGTACTTACCAGCGGACTACAACCGGTCGGGCAGTTACCACCGGTTGGGCAGTTATGTATTATTATTTACTACCGGTTGGGCAGTTATGCATTCACTACCAAGCTATGGCCGGTCGGGCATTTACCACTGATCAGTTGGGCAATCATGCATCATACGATATGGATAATAATCTCAAAGAGAAGCATTATATATATATGTATAATAAGTATGCATATACAGTGGCACTTCATAGATTCAGGTTAATTCTTATATGTCTTTAATTAATGTTAACTTATTGTTATGTTTCACTTCCGCCTTACATACTCGGTATATTATTTGTACGGACGTCCTTTTTATTGTGGACGCTGCATTCATGCCTGCAAGTATAGGTAATCAGTTTGACGAGCCCTCATAGTAGACAAGGTTAGCATTCAACGAAGGATCGGTAAGACTCTACTTCATTCGGAGTGCAGCTGAGTCTATAAGTCATCGTGTCAGAGTTTTGCTAAAGACTTATGGTTAGGCACGGGGTCATGTCCCATTTGATGTCAAATAATCTTAGAGACTTTGTAAATAGAGGTTCATTTTGTACAATATGTCAGAGGCCTTGACGGCCTAAATGTATTTATGTTTTAAGAACTATGGTTCATTGATACAACATTTGTCCACCTATAGTTATACGTTATGAGTTGTGGCCATGTTGGCTCATGATAGTTACAGAATAAAAAAATGATGAGTTAAAGTATGGTTCGCTCGGGCCAGTACGGTAGCGGGTGCCAGCCACGCCTCCCCAGGTTTGGGGCGTGATACACATACGAGAAGACACTGATCTATAGTTTATCAAATACTTCCCAACTTTACCAAAGTAGAGGCTAAGCTGATATCTTTATTAAACCTCGATCTTAGTCTTAATCAAGAAAATTAATACACAGGATAGGCATAAATAGCACAATTAAAGGCATGATGTGAATCTAAGTCTACCCGGAGATATCATAAATATAGCTACGGACGGACTCTCATCACCTCATGCATACGTAGCTCCCCAAAACAAGTAGCATACAATAATTAATACACCTAAGGGGATAAATTCCCTCTTATAAGGTAAGGCAGGAGACTTACCTCGATTCCAAGTCCTCAATCCGGCTCCTCAACCTCACTAGAACTTCTCCAATGACGCCGAGGACTCTGAAACTAACCAAAAGTCGTATAAACTAATAAATATATTCTCAAAAGTTCATAATTTAGCTATTAGAGTAATTACCCAACCCAATTTGGAAGATTCCTAAAATTTACCCCCGGGCCCACGTACTTGGATTTCGGATATGTTTGAATATAAATGTTACCCATGACCTCACGAACTCGAATATATAATTTATTCCCAATTACATACTCTCTCTGTTTCAATTTAGATGAGGTAGTTTGACTCGGTACGTAGTTTAAGAAAAAAAAGAATTCTTTTGAAACTTGTGGTCCTAAAAGCTTATGGGGTAAAAGCTTTGTGGGGCCATGACATTTGTATGGTTATAAAAGCTTCTCATTAAGGGTAAAATGGATAAAATGAAGAGTTTAATGTTGAATTATTAGCAATTTTAGAAATGTGTCATTCTTTTTAGAACGGACGAATAAGGAAAGTGTGTCATCAATATTGAAATAGAGGGAGTAATAACTTTTATGGTCAAATCTTTGTTTTACCAAACCCTAGGTTCCACAAAAATCCCATAATATTCCCTTAATTTCATGCTAAATCTACTCATAATCTGTGTATTTAACTTAAGAATTGATAGGGATCACTTACCTCTTGATGTTGATGAAAAACCCCACAAATGCTCTCAAAATCGCCGACAACCAAGTGGAAAATAAGGAAAAAGAGGCTACGTCCCGTATTAAAACTCAAGTTTGCCCAGTTGACCCTTCTTCGCGACCGCGGAAGAAGCCTCGCGATCACGAAGGAATAACTGGCCCAGTCCATGATGATCTTCTTCGAGAATGTGAGGGCAGTCTCGCGATCGCGAAGGCTTGCCCAGCCTGATCTATGCGAATGTGGTCAGCCCTTCACGAATGCGGAGATCAAAGGCGACTGACCCACCCCAGGCCCTTTTTTCTACGCGAACGCTGGATCCTGTACGCGAACGCATGATCCTATATGCGAATGCGAAGGCTACCTTCCCAAACCTTTGCGAACGAGGCCCCACGAATGCGAACGTGAAGGGAAAAATGCCCAGCCTCCAATTCCTTCTCTGCACGTGACTCCACCTCCGCGTTTGCGAAGAAGGAAATCAAAACTAGCAACGCCAAATTTTCAGACTTAGCTCTGGGTGGTCCGAAATTCACCCGTGCCACCCGGGACCCCGACCAGTCACACCAACAAGTCCATAAACATAATACGGACCTACTCGAACCCTCGAAATACGTAAAACAACATTGAAATCAAGAGTCGTACCCTAAACCAACTTGAATCAACTTATGAACTTCAAACTTTTCAATTATCTCTGAACATGTCGAATGATACTTAGACTACTCGGAATGACACTAAATTTTGCATACAAGTCATAAATCATCATACAGAAAGATTCTCAGGCTCGAAATTCCAAATGGACCTCGATATTACCAAAGTCTACTCCAAACTAAATTTAAAGAACTAGAAAACCTTCGATGAACCAACGTTCCACATTAAGCGCTAAAACACGCCCGGATCACTCGAAACTCGATCTGAACACACGCCTAAGTCTAAAATCATCATACGAACTTATTGGAACCATCAAATTCTGGTTTTGAGGTCTTTCATGTGCCTATGCTTCGGAGGTATCATGCCGACTTGTCACATGTGTTAGACTTCAGCACGATTCAGTTAGATGAGAGTCTGGGTTATGAAGACGACCCAGTTTCCATTATTGATAGGAAGGATTGCCAGTTGAGGTCCAAGAGGATTTTCGCAATAAAGGTTTAGTGGAGGGGCCAACCAAACGAGGAGGTGACCTGGGAATACGAGGAGGACATGCGGAGCAGATACCTGCACTTATTCAGCACTCCAGGTATGATTCTAGACTCATTCGAGGACGAACGTTTGTTTTAATGGTGGAGAATGTAATGACCCGACCAGTCATTTTGCTTTTTAGAACCCTGTTCCCCTAAATAAGACTCCTCATATATGCTTTTACTATTTTATGACTTGCGGGGATGGTTAGTTTGAGATTTGGAAGGGTTCAGGTTGAAATCGGAACACTTGGTTCCTTAAGTTGGCCTTAAAAGGCTAAGTTTGACTTCGATCAACATTTTGAGTAAACGAACTCAGATCGGGATTTGACGGTTCCAATAGG